>JAQJVL010000145.1:474469-569362 GCA_035578905.1 Stictocephala bisonia
TCACATCCGGTTCTCCCACAAGTGGCCATGTCGAATCCGATTTTCTAAAACAAATATAACCAAATTGTGTAATCAAAATAAAATGTTCTCCCATATGTGATCATATTGTATCCGGTTTGCCACACGCGGTCAACTCTCACACTGACAAGCGGGTCTAAATGTGCGGGAGGTTATAGCAAATAATTGTATTTATAGAAAATATTAGCCTAATAGTATTTAAAAAGACGTCACTTGTACTGGCTGTCGATACGTTTGTTTTTTAAATACAAAATTTATAGAAAGCAATTATTTTATAATTTGTTACGTATGACGAAAATAAATCAATTGGCCTACATTGTCACAGTTTTATAAAAAAAGTTTGCTTTGTAATCATTAACTTTTTTTAGTTTTCTCAACAGTGAAGTTGGTGATAAGCATTTATAAAACTTGTATAAAACAACATTTTGAACAAATAAAAAAGTTATCAAGTGGCCAGCAGTACAATTACAGGTAGGTATCAGCGGGGTCTTTAATTCAGTCCCTCTTTTAAAATTAAGGTTTCTCAACTACTCTTTTCCCTCAAAGTGAAGACAAGCTTCAAATTACAACACTTACAACACAATTTGGACTGAATTGTCGCTTCAAATGTTAATGCTACGTTCTAACTTTTTTATTAACTTAGGAGTTTCTTTAACTCGGTCATGTTAAGAAGCCCCTCCCACCTAACGCTGAACCTTCCAATGTATGCAAATTGCATTCTGGGGAAATTGTTAGGAAGGGTGCCGTAATATGCCCTCTCCCTATAGTTAAGATAATAGAATCACTTACGGGGTATCATTCCCCCTCCCCTCCTACCGGTCTAACTTCATACAGTCTCTGTATACCTTTTTGTTTCTTATTTCTGTCTGTTTCTGAGAATGCTAGTCCTCCCCTCTCTAAAAACGTAGTCACCATCTTATGTAAATTACCTACATTTTCCCCTTTTACAAACACTGCGCTAAGGTGTTTAGGGAATGAAAACTAAACTGTCTATTTTCTTGTTGCGCTGATTGCTTCTACCAGTGTAACATGTTTTTGAGAAGGTTTTATCAAGTTCAAGTAATTATGCAGTAGAAAACAAGCCGTATTCGTGTTTTGGCTCTTTCTCTCTTACTTACTTCCAAAAAGGGTTTGAATTTCTGTAAGTAAGCTTTAAATAAAAAAAAAACAACTAAAAAATAGATTGAGTGGATGATCTGTGGGGTTTTGTGTGTGTGTGTGTGTGTGTGTGTGTGTGTGTGTGTGTGTGTGTGTGTGTGTGTGTGTGTGTGTGTGTGTGTGTGCGCGCGCGCGGGCGGGCGCGTGCGGGCGCGTGTGGGCAATGACTGCAGATTCTCATTGGTGTGGGTGAGGCTTCAGAAGTCGTGTACAAAAATAGGGTGGATGAGATGCATGGTGCAGTTATAATGAGTACAGAATGTTATTATATTTGGGCCAGACAATAAGTGACGTGCGTGTTATATTTAGCACATGTAGGGGTTCCAGCAGCACTGAGCTGTCTTACTTCACGGGCGTGACTAACTACTACCTTCAAGTGCTCAACTACCGGAACTGTGTTCAGTTGAAAAAAAATATTGAACTGTACAAGTTTTTTTAACAGCTATTTATTTTTTACATTATTATTCACTATGTTATTGCTAATAATAGTTAACTGTTATTTGAATATTAAATAATTATTTAATTTAATCGCTCTAAGTTTGATTCGTTGGTTTTAATCAAGCCAAACAATGTTCACTACTGCTAATGACGTAATGGGTGGGGCTTGCGTTTAGGCAGCACGCGGACTTCCGTTATCCTGGATGCCAAAACAATTGGGGGGAATAGTAATTCTCTATCTCATTTCAATCACTCAGTGCATCACACTCGCATCAGTGCTTTAAGTAAGTCGTTTTCTAAGCGTTATGTCTATAGAGCCAGCACTACTGCGTTGTGAATAGTTCCGAACTACGTAACGTTATCTAGGAAAAGCACGTATGTTATAACTTCAGACAGCAAATTAGATGACAGTTGACCATATAAAATATGTTTTTATTTTAATTCTTTTTTTAACTTCACTCGCCAGTTTATATTGCTCTGCAGGCCTTCAACAAGTGAAATACAGACCGTTAGCTCAGTTGGGGGTTCGAACCTTGGACCTTCTATTCCACAATATCATGCCTTTAGACACCGGCAAACATATTTCCGCTCTTACAAACAGTTTTACGTATAACAAGACATTGCAAACCCTATTTATATCTCTTTCATCAATCTGATTCAACGAGTAGATTCATAATTTCAAAACACTAGAGATAGAGTAAGGATAACACACGAGTGCGTTTCACAATAACACGTCCAACAATCATAGTTAGGTTGTTGAAACACGGACCATGTTTCAACTGTAAACCCGGAGATAACAAATCTGGTGGACTCGCCTTGTTTTTGTTCTGGACCATGTTTTTGTAACTATGTTAGCGGAGCTGTTGTACAACACATGTTACTCTCAGCGCTTTTCAAACTTGTAAATATTTAGTAGGAAATTAATTACTGTGTTTTATATTTGATTTTCTCTGTACATTTAGCAAGAAAATGGCCTTTGATGCATCATAATTTAAAGAGGAAGTATAAGCTACATTTGATATTAGCTTCAGTACATTGATAAAACAATTTAACTCCATGTAAAAATTATATAAAATATACAAATATTACGTCAGTTTATTTCGTTAAACCGCATTATCATCATTAGATCGGAGGGATAATTGATCTGTCATTGATACATAATTTATGTAAATCATTGATACATAAGTTATGTGAATTACAAATATGCGCATTTTAAAAATATGTCTTTTGCATAGCAGTGTTTTCACAGCAGTGACTAAAATTAGAGGAACTCTTTCTCTACCGAATCATGTTGAGGAGTGTGAGCTCATTGGTGAGTGCTGTGACATGGATTGTTGCACAGAGAAGAAAGAAACAGAGGTCGCTTTCTTATGACCGCAGCGAACGGTTCAGTGGCAGTTATAAATAGATTACAACTATTGTACATATTTATATATCTGTAGTAATAATTACTATGTTTATCAATGAATCTAAATATACCCTTGGAATTACGCGATCTTGTAAACGCCCTCTCTACAATAACTCAGCCCTTTCTTTCTGATGCTGCGAGTAGTCTTTCCTGTGACCTTGATTGACCTTTCTACTCCTAGTTGTTATCGTGTGAGTATCATGAATAGGTTGTGGAAGATTCACAAATCCAGTTACCGACACGTCATTTGTAGTCTAGCATTAGTAAATATTAAACACGTAATAAAATCTCAATTCGTAAGATTTTATGAAATAGTAGACTAAATATCCTTTTACACGACGGTTGCCACTGTCGTGGAATACTAGAGAAGTCTGGGGTGTCCATGTTGGGTGATAGTCAGGCACCTGATACTGTTTATAGAACAAAACTACTGAGTATCTGGCTTGTCTATTAGCTGACAATCAGACTAATACTACGTGGCTCGGATTCCACGTAAATATGTAGGTCCCTTAGTTGCCCTAACTATTGGACTATTAATAAATGGCTCTTTCCAAGAAACAGTCGACCTTAGTAACAATGAATACATTCATCACAATCATTCGACCCTCATATTCGCCCGTACCACTGCGATCGGTGATGAATGATGAATAATATTGAATAAGTTACACAACAACTTGATATTCAAAGGGACGAACTATAACACAAGATGAACATGCCAACTAATGTAACTAACCGGTCGAACACATTTGGATCGTCTCTAACGGGTACTTGTTAACTTAACCGAACATATTCACTTGTAGACTGCAATAACTACTAGTATATGTTGTCCTTGGGAGTTCTACTATTTACCCATCTTAGCAGCTAATATATTAATAATTAATCTTTAACTTCATCACTATTCCCGTATCAGCCCGGTCAATCGTGCGAAGTTAAAGTTGTTTTGATGAATTTGTATTTCTTCATGTTCGTACTTGTTTGATTCGGATTGAGCTCTCTTTTTTCACTAGACCAGGTTGTTAAAGTTCTTTCCCCTGTTTCTTCTCAAACCCTCTTTCCAATAAAAACACAACGCCCAGTACGTTTTTTTTACATGTCATGACCCTTAATATTTTTTAATTTTTACATTTAGAAATCGCATGTTTTCAACTGCCAATTAATAGGCTTGGATCGGACAGAGGACTGCATTACACATAAAAACATGCAATAAGGTGGTATTGACCCACCCACCCATACACGTACAGTGGTATTGAAGCCCCTTTCACATACATTGGTATTGATGTAGGCCTACTACCATATCTGTATGGGTGATTGGAGTCTTCACCTGTGTAGGTGGGCAGGAGGGTCATTACTACCGTATATGTAAGGGTGGGCGGGTGGGTGCTTCTTATACTATCTTCACTCTCCACAACAACAATCACAGTTAATAAATGTCAAATTATTTATTTACAATAATGAATCAGCAGTTATAGTCACCCGTATGTTTTTTATCTGTATTTGTATTTTACTCATGAACGTAATTTTGGTATTTATGCACTATCTAGTACACAGTTCCATGACAAATTAAAATATGGTATTGTAAATCCTCTATGTAAGGGGGGTGTAGATGATGTATCCAACTTCAGACCGATTTGTTTGTTGCCAACATTTTCAAAAATATTTGAATCTGTAGTAAAAGAACATTTGGTAACACATATAGAAATAAATAATATGTTTTCAGAAAGTCAGCATGGACTCAGAAGCAAAAGATCTACAAATAGTACTTTAATCGACCTGACAAACCAAATACTTAAGTCTATGGACGGTTCAAATATTAGCCTTGGGATGATGTGTGACTTTTCTAAAGCGTTTGATTGTGTGTGGCATGATATTTTATTGACCAAACTTGAATTTTATGTTGTAAAAAGACAGTGTTTGAGGTGGTTTGCATAAAACCTAAAAACACAGAAAGCAACGGACAATAGTAAGAATCGATAAGATAAAAACAAATTGAGAATGGAAAGAAGTCCCTCATGGTGTTCCACAGGGATCTGTTCTCGACCTTTGTTGTTTTTGAAATATATCAATGACCTCCCATTCCAGAGTAAAGAAAAGATTGAAATGTACGCTGATGACACTAAGGTACTTGTAACCAGAGACACAATAAGTTAAATGGGGCAAGCGATGAGAAAAACTATGAAAATGTTATATGAGTGGTTTATAGCAAATGAGCTGAACTCAAACATAGAAAATACAAGCTTAATTCACTTCAAAACAAAAACAACAATTGATACAAAACAAGTTAGATAAGGAGACAATGGAAAGTTAGATATGCTAAGTCTGGTCTTTGATCCATCGCTTAGTTGAACCTCAATAACTGTATATTATTGAATATTCAAAATACTATAACATTGGGGCCGCTCCTATCTGAACAGAGAATCTTGGATTTCCTCGTTGCAGGATTAAATCATTTTCGAACAACACAGAAAGTACTTGTGCACGATTCACAATACATCATTCCAATTCTACTCAATTCAGATTCCTTGTAAAGCTGTAGATCACTTAGATGACCTGTGTATTGGATTATTAATAAATGGATCTTTTAAAAAAAACAGTCAACCTTAGTCAGTAACAATGACTACACTCTTTCTTATACTAATACACTCCACTTGTTAACCCAATCTCTACGTCTACATGTTAAATAAAATACAAAAACTATTACTAGTAACTATTGTTACAAAAATAGACATAATAAATAAGATTAGGAGATGTAATTGTTTTATCTAGATCATATTCTAATATCTCTATTTTTTTCAGGTCACAACGTAGTAAGTTCTCACATGATCGAAGTTCTCAGGTGAGATGTGATACCTGCTCTTCCCATTACACCGACGAGGTGGCGAGGGAGATTCAAAGTGTATTAAGGAGTGTAATAGATAGTGATTGTGCCCTAGCTAATCCTACAAGTTATCCAGCCCAACACAACCCTAAAGACTGTGAAAAGTTCGATTACATCGTGGTGGGTGCTGGGACTGCAGGTAGTGTGATAGCCAACCGCCCCTCGGAAGTACCAGGCTGGGACGTTCTGGTGCTGGAGGCCGAAGGAAACCCAACCAAGACGACAGAGGTTCCTGCACTAATTTCTTTACTACGAAACACCACTGTAGATTGGCGTTACCAGTCAAACTCAGATGAATGGAAACATGTGTAATCTTCCTAGAGGTAAGGTCCTTGGAGGATCCAGCACAATCAACGACATGTTTTATGTAAGAGGGAATGCCAAAGATTACGATGGTTGGGTGGCAGATGGTTGCACAGGTTGGAGTTACGAAGACGATCTTCCTTATTTAAAAAAACTAGAAGATATGAAAGATGAAAAAGTACTGGAGTAACCATATTTCAAGAAATACCACGCCACGGGAGGCCCTCCGAAAGCTGAACCTTGGCCAAACAAGGAAGTAGAACCATTATCTCAGGCTTTTGCAGAGGGGATGAATGAACTTGGCTACCCTATTAACTATGATATCAAAGGTCCCTCCCAATCCAGATACGCAATACTTCAATGGTCGCTAGAAAATGGAAGAAGGTGCAGTTCGGCTAAAGCCTATTGGGCACTACCAAGACGAAGGAAGAATTTGAAAGCACAGAGTGTGTGCCTTAAGATATATTTCAGTGTCCACGTATCATTAATTTGGTAGTTGCAAGATGGGACCTGCGGAATCACCAGACTCCGTGGTGGACCCTCAGTTGCGGGTGAAGGGGATCCGAAATCTACGAGTGGTGGATATCTCCATCATACATAAAATACCTAGAGCGCACACAAGCGTTTCCTTCAAGATGGTCGGTGAGAAGGGGTCAGACCTTGTAAAAGCATCTTGGCTATGAAAAAACCACATTATAAAATTAAAAAGTTGTTAAGTAAAAACTAAATAATATTAATTCATTTATCTAGTTTCTTAAATAGCAAACTAAATGGCTATTTCTAAATGGCATATTATTTACTAACTGTATCTATATAATGAGAGAATCATCAACAGAATGCGAAGGAATCGATTTGAGTCACACTTTCCAATTTCAAAATTGTCAACAAAAAATCCACGGCATTATCAATATTTTACTTGTTTTCCCCTTGGTGGGCCCTACAAGCTATTGAACAAACGACTCAAATCGATAAAAGTTTGGATTCCGAATTCATGGTGATAAAAAACTGTAAATTAATATATAATTACATCAGGTAACTAAAAAACATTAGCATACATTAAAAATTGTTGCTAATCATCGTCAAAAATTAAAAAAAGCATTGGGCCGAGCAGTGAACCCTGAGGTACACCTGTATTCTCAAGAGATAAATTATATTCGTCTGTTCTTACTGCCGTGTAAGAATCAAAATCAACGGAAATGTGCAAATGTCTGAATTTTCTCGTGTCTATGTTGTTAGATATACATTTATGTCAGTGATTGATTTTCTCAATTAATGATTGTTAAATGATCTCTGATCACTAGTGGTACAAGGAAAGTCAAAAAGATCACGCATTTACAAACCTGAACGCTCTCATATCGAACTATAGCAATCAAGATCCGATTCTGACTAGAATGTGCTCCGTTTTTAGATTAAGGTCGTGCCACTTCAATCTATTTATGACAATGCATACCACTGTACGTGTATGGGTGAGCGGGTGGGTCAATACCACTGTACGTGTATGTGTGGGCAGGTAGGTCAATAACACTGTACGTGTATGTGTGGGCAGGTGGGTCAATACCACTGTACGTGTATGGGTGAGCAGGTGGGTTAGGTTAGGTTAGGATTTCAGGTATTCCACACCTAAAACGAATGTCAACTCTCTTTGACAGTTTGAATGTTTTAAAAAAGAAAGATTAAGTCATCGTTGGCTTAAGATGCGTAAGCCAATATTCTCTATTGGTTGCTACCTAGGGTGCTTTGTTTTTTGTGAGGGATAGGGTTTACTTGTATCTTTCTTTATATATTTCTGTATTTAATATTTCTGTATAATTTTAAAATTTATATGCAAGTAATATTTATTATAATAATATTATACTATATTTATTACATTATTAAGAGATTATATTTATTAAACTACTATATTGTACCCATTACACTGTTATATTATTTATTATTATATATTATTTATATTATATACTTTGCATAATTGTTTATTCCTGATGGATTGCTTGCAAAAATTTTATTTATTAATATTTGTGTGCTGGATTTGAAAATAGTGAGACATGGACTTTATAGCTCAAGCCACTCATATTTTTTGTAAAATGTTTGTGAACTGCTGTAATGTTACTAGGGTAAAACCTGTTTTATAGCATGTAAATAAAATAAAATGCAGTGCCAATGGCAGCAGAATGAGTGTGGAAGAGAGGGAGCCGTTTCACCACACGAAAAACGCCAAAATCATGTCTTTCTATTTCAACTATTCGGTCCATAATAATGATCGTATCATAATACAAGAAGTGTCATTTGATAGGTGAAGAACTGTTTCAGAGGACGATTGAGTAGTTTTATACTTTTTTTATATATATGAACCGTTATACGTAATTCTTGTTGATTTAAAAAAAATCATAACATCAACTTATGGTCTACTAGATTGGACCTTGAGTACGGTGTTCACTTTGACTTATTTTTATAGTAAACACGAACGTACAATTTAGAAAACGGCCACCTTAATGGTAATAAGTGTAAGGTCAAGGTAATGACTTCACGAAAAGTGGTATTTTCTTATTGTTTTTATAAGATGTATCCGTAACCATCCTTGAATTTAAATAGCGTAGATAGAGACAAGAATGTTATATAAAAATTATATTTTAACATTACTTTTAATATTTCTCTTTTAACTGATATAAATCCAAAATGGCGTCTACTTTTTGTAGACTCCCAAGGAATCATCAGCCTAATGCTCACCTAAATAGTTGAGTTAAATTGTGCTTAATGAAAATTTGGTTTACGAACAAATTAATTATGTTCAATAGCTAGTGTGGTTATTAGTTTGTCAGGTTTACTACACCCTTCAGATTGGTGGCCAGTCGTAAACGTCCTATCTGTTGTAATGACCTCTGAACATCATTACATTATATGACCCATAACATAATGATGACTCTGGTGTTTCAATCTCTGTTATTGCCCTACTCCAATATACTCATTAACACTGATTGATTCTATTATTTTTTATAAATAACCATTTGCAGCCATTTGGTTTTAAATCAGTTTTCCTGAATGGTTTTCAATACGGAATGGTAAACGGTAATTGATAAACAAGGTAAGCACAGAACTAACTATACACAGATTCCTCATGACGTAGGGAAAACTTCAGAGCACTTTTTACATTTATCAGTCACTCTACTGCAGCAATACAAATATCCATAATAAGAACAGACCTGATTATGTCAGACTGTTTTCTTTATGTTTAATAAGTCGCCAAGAGAGTGCTCTGCTCTGACTAAGTGGTTTTGACATAATAGACGGGAATGACATATACAGAGAGATTATCATTAGCACAGTTTTCCCCTATGTGTACTGGACTGCGGACTCGCACCTTTTGACAACCAACTACGATTAGTCCACAAGTGCTCGAAGCGCTGCTAAGCGGACAGTCCACAAACTACTGAAAATATTATGATACCGTTTGGCATGGTCACGAACAATCTGTATGTTGTTAGTTTATCTAAGCTGTTGAACCGCCCTTAGAAATTACTGCAACAGATAGTGTATATGTTGTTTTTACACTCTTTAAGCCTGATTGGATACATATACAGAGTGTGTCATGGTTTTATCTCCATCCTAACGTAATTCTTTATTCGACGTCAGTCACTGAGGAGTGGGGATGGGCGCTATAGGAATGTTATATATTTATTGTTTAAACAACCATAAACAATACATTTTTTAATTTAATTCACTATAATATCTAATATTTACTTTAACAAAGAGTTAAGTTTCAGATTATTATTCAGATAAGACGCCTCATAAAAGGAAGAAACAGAGTTAGCACTCAAATGTGCGCTGCATGTGTATCTAGTTAGTGTATCTAGTGTTAGTGTGTCATTTCACCAGTTTGCCATGTGATGGCAGGCCCAACACCTTGTTAGTCCCTTTCTTATTCCCCAAATCCTCATGCATAAACATATTAATTATAACTATACGTGTATATGTTTATAAGTAGTAATCTATTTACGACTACCACTGATGCGCTCACTGCGGCATAAGAAAGTGACCCCTGTTTCTCTTTTCTCTGTGTGGACGTCGACATATCTTGTGCGTATTTTAAAGCGAAAATGAATTACATGAGTATAGGATGAATGTGGATGACTTGTGTATACTGGTTATTAACTGACTTCGACTTAGTTCAGAAAGGGCAATTTATTAATAGCCCAAAAGTCAGGGAAGCTAAGGAACCTCAGCTTCACGTGGAATGTGAACCACGTATTATTGGTCTGATTTTCAGCTAATTGATAATTCTGCTACTCAGTTTTCTTCCCTACACACCTTCTAGACCCAGACTACAACCCAACACGGACTTCTCTAGTAGTGTCAATGTCGGTAGTGACCATTGAGTGGACGCCGTGTCGGCATTATGAGGACCGAGCATAGAAGCTATCGCCCACAATTTCTACAGCTCTTTGTCCCCAAGTAGCTGGGTTACAGCACTACGCCACTACTGCCAACGTAGATAACACATGTAGAGTCTGGATGTGAAGAGTCACGTACAAAACTAACATGATATAGTTCAACTATCTGCAATAATACTTCTGGGGCATTTAGTCTAATACAGATTAGAAAGTTAAACGATTTATCAATTCCACTTATTAATTTTCCCCAACTACTAATCTTCCTTTTAAATTCATAGCCTCGTCCTGGAATGTTTTGCTAATGATGACGACTCCCTTTTGATTTATCACCCCCCATCACCACACCCTTCCTTGCCACCCTTACAGGCGATATGGACCAGCCTATTATTGTCGGTACCAATTGTCCGCAGATATATTGGATTTGAAACGCGCGTCCGTCTCTAATCAGGTTTACAGTCCAACGTTTATGAATGATATATTAATGTTAATACTTCTAGTGCAACAAAGAAGAAAAACAAATATAAACCATTTTTTTGACTTGTTAAAGTTCGTCTTTAAAGTGCACGAAAACATGATAACGTTTCACTTTGAGCAATTGTCTTGCTTAACAAATTTTCTCTGACAAGTTACAGAACCTTGGGAAAGTTAATTAACCACAAAACGAATATTAAATTAATTAATTAAATTAGTTAATTAACCGACCGAATACAAAATTGGTCGGTAGCGTAGTTGGTTCAATCCCAGTTTCATAAGCTAAAGGTTCTCAGTTCGATCCCAATCAGAGTCATAACACATTTTGAGAAGGATCAGCTGATAACCACCGGCTGTTCATTTGTCATTGGGCTATTAATTAATGACACTTTCTAAGGAATAGTCGGCCTTAGTTTGTAACAATGACTTACATTCGCTCATCTACACTCATCACACTCATTCGAAATCCATATTCGCCCATATCTTGACGATTGGCGTCTTATGAATAAATAAAAATAAAATAAAAAAGAATAGCAATTGGATGACACAATACACACTCAGAGTTTGACTCTTCCCAAGAGATTTCTTATTAAAAAATGTTAAATGTGCCGACAGAGTAATTGGTTGAAGGCCATCTTCATAAGCTAAACGTTTTCGGTACGATGGCCAAGTCAGACTTTGGAGTACCATTCCAAGTTTCGAATCCAAAAATGAGCTAATGTCTACTCGCTGGGTTAAGTGCACGTACACTCCTGCAGGACCATGTGAACTTGTGAGTTAATTTTTTTTAATTAAAGAAAAAATGTATATCATGAAATTTATAACAATTATTATGAACAATTATGAACAAACTAGAGATTCGTCAATCAGAAAGTAAGAGAAATGTTCTAAAAAAGGACACGTTATGTTTAATTTGAAAGGAATTCGTCTCCAGAACTCACTTTATTCTTCTATTGTACGTTTTGTATGAAAGAAAACGTGTCCCCGTCCCTTGAAGAAAACTTCATCTATTAAAAGATGTTACGTCTTTTCTATTTATATGATTTGTTCCAGATTAATTGAACCTCCTGTATATCCTCATATTTTAGTTTATATCAATTTCTTATCGTATTTAAAGCCCTTTTATAACAAAAACAAATTATTCCAGAATTTTCCTTCTCTAAATTCCTTCATATTTGATTTATAGTGCTATTTTATTAGAAATGCTGGTTCCTATAAAATATGTTTATATTTTTGCATACTTAAACATTTTAATACCTTATGTTTGTTTAAAATTCTGTTAAAATTCAAAATCGTTTATTCAAAAACACACAATTTTTGTTTTTGTAACGCTAGTTTTGTTTTTTATTTTCTCTTGATCATGGCGGGTTTAATTTGAAAAGAATTAGAATTTATTTATTTTTTATTTATTCATAAGACGCCGATCGTCAAGATATGGGCGAATATGGATTTCGAATGAGTGTTATGAGTGTAGATGAGCGAATGTAGAAGCTAGCTTCCCTACGTTTTTCAGAGTACACTAATGCATATCCTATGTGTAGTTTTTATAAACTCTAAATAAATATTCCCTGACCTCAAACTATGTAACTGTTTCAATACAGTTTCAACTCTTGTTGTAACACTATTCTATCTTCCGAAGACTTATTACCAATTCACATTTAGAAAGCCGTTGTCTAGTTCATGTTAGTACCCGATCAGTACAATACTCACGGGAAACGGTCGGTGTAGATACAAGTCTCGGTGGTGACTCGCCCTTGTATTGTAAGGGGTAGAGAGAGGTTCGTACATGACCAGTGGTCAGTCAGGACCCCCCAGTGACTCATCCTCGGCTCATCTGCATACCGCTACCCTTTCTCCCGTTCAGATTCACGCCTACATACATGCTCTGGCATCATAGAGTAGAAGTCTCGGTGGTGACTCGCTCTTGTATTGTAAGGGATGGAGGGAGGTTCGTACATGGCCAGTGGTCAGTCAGGACCCCCCTGACCCATCCACGCCTCATCTGCATACCTCTACCCTTCTTCCTGTACAGATTCACTCCTACATACATGCTCTGGCATCATAGAGTACAGGTCTCTCTGGTGACTCGCCCATGTATTGTAGGGGAAGGAGGGAGGTTCGTACATGGCCAGTGGTCAGTCAAGACGCCCCCCCCCCCCCAGCGAACCATCCACGCCTCATCTGCATACCTCTACCCTTCTTCCCCGACGACCGTATTAATGGTTTAATTCCTCCCTAAAAACATGGCGTTATGTTGATAAAAAAATGATCAGCATATTACTTGAGATTCGTTTTATTAGAAGGAGATTTTACAAAAATAATCAAAACTGAAATTTATTGGTTGAAATACGAGTATACCTTGTATTTTTGAAAAAAAACTTCAGTACTGTGCACCGATACCTATCAGGGTGCTTTTACGGAACCCCAGTTAAGGGTGCATGATATGTCAAACCCCTGAGAAACAATACCTGGAATCTTTAATCATATCTGTATATTAACTCGAATAATATATACATATTTTATTAAAATACTATACAAATAAAAGCATTTATAGTAAATAAACTAATAAAAATATGTTAGATGTCATCAATGCGTTTTACATATGTTATAAAGCTGTGAGTTTTGCATTTACTACTGCCTCAGGTAGTATAATGAAATAGTATGAGAACATGTATTTATTTGCTGAATTCGTAGGTCAAAAATTATTTTCCTTCATATTACTGATTTATTCTTTCAGTTCAAGTGCAAAAAGACCGAAAGTTCAGTAACGATAGCGAGTTTTACGAACCCATATCTCCAGATGGAAAGTGGACAAGCATATTTTATTTAGGGGTAATATCTGCCACGAAAGCAACCCTGCAAGGGACGCAAATGTGATAACACGGGCCTAAAACCCCTTGGGGGAAGGCGAGTAGTTAAATCAAGCAACTTACTGCAAGTAATGGGCAAAACTATTAACTTTTAATATTCTAGTTTTGCCCCGTTAATATTGTTAAATTGCAAATTAATTTAGTTAGAAGTAACATTTACTTCTCATAAAAATGATTCTAAATTGTTTAATTGTCTTTTAGTTCATCACAATGTTATTATAGTAGGATTACGAATGTATGGAAAGACATTTTTACTTATAAAGAAAAACATTTTTTAATTTTTAAAAAGAAGATTATATTAGTTAAACCGAAGATTATATCAAGGAAAGTAAATTCCATGAACTAATAGGTGATCCTACCAATAAATATCAGGATGAGATCAACAAAATTGTAAAGGTTTGTACTAGAGTTATTACAGATAATGTTTGTTTTAGAGCATTCATGAATAATCCTAAGGCACCCACAATGAATGGTATTCCGAAAATTCACAAACCTAATGCACCTATTAGGCCCCTGGTGAATTTAAAATCTGCGCCTACTTAGATTTTCGATAAATTAAAAAAAGGAACATGACATCATATTTTACACCCGTTATGTAGATGATATTCTGGTTTTATTCAATGCAGATGAAGCTTTCGCTGATATAAGAATAGCCAGAGACCGAACTCCTCGGGCATCATTTACAGCAGCTCAGAGCTGAACACAAAGAGTGGCGAGAAGTCTCTTACTATTAAATATCGTAATGGGGTTCCAACAATTGTGAATAATGTGTCAAAAAACGAGTGATCAGCAATAGACCTATTTCTATATATTACCAAAACGTGAATGGCTTGAGGTCTAAACTTAATATGTTAATTGAATCTGTGAACATATGCATTTATAAGATAATCATTTTTACTGAAACCAATCTGTCACCAGACTTTTTAAATTCAGAGCTATGCTTTCATAATTATTATATTCATAGTAGAGATAATTCTCCGCTAACTAGCACAAAGAAGTCAGGTGAATGAGTGTTGATAGTGGTGTCATCTGACCTCACTTCCTCTGAAGTTGAATCCTCGATTACTAATGCTGAACACATTTTTGTCAAGATTAAGATATTTGGAATAATGTATTGGTAGGTTTGCATACATTCCTCTGAACTCAGCGAACAATATTAATCCTAGTTTTTCCAACTCAACAGAAGAGGTTTGTTCAACAAATGTTGAAAATACGTTTAATGTTATTGCTGGAAACTTTAAATCAAATCAAATCAAAAAAGATTTGATTTGATTTAAATTCTTTTTGATTTAAATTAAATTAAATTAAATTGATTTGATTCAAGAGTTCTTCTCAACTCTTGATTGACACAATTGACTTCCTACATCTGATTCAAGTAAACAGAATACGGAATAGTAGAGGCATATTTCTGGACTTAGTTTGTTCTTCTGATTCAGATCTTCGAGTGTGTTCTTCAACTGATCCTTTGCTTGAAGAGGAGGATGTCCATCCTGCGTTGGAATTTAAGATCATTACCAACCGCTCTTGTAGAAAGACATGTTATACATAATCTGAATAATTGCAGCCATAATTCAGTGGCTGATTTACCCTGATGAGTCAAATGATATTGAATTAATGTTTTCTTCTTTTTGTGACGATCTCAGAAATGTTATTTTAGCCAATTGTCCTTATAAAAGAGTCGGACTTGCTTCCTTTCCTGGCTGGTTTTCAAAACAACTTCGTGAGGCTATCATTCTAAAGAAAAAGCTTCACGCCCGTTACAAAAAGACTCTTAGTCAACAGGACTTTCAAGAATTTAAGAGGGTTCGAGCTGAGTGCAAGTCGATGTCGAGACGGTGTCATGCTAAGCATATTGTCAGAGTGAATGAGGGCTTAACTAATAAACCTAAAACATTCTGGAGCTTCGTATCTAGCCTCAAACAAAATTCGTAAGTACCTAATAGTTTCCATTATTGTGAAAACATTGCAAGCGAGCCAGATGCTATATGTGAAATGTTCGCAGACTACTTCTCTCCTGTTTACGGGATTCCACACACTGCTGTTCCAATTTACCATTTTCCTAACAACATTAATCTCACAACTATACGGATTTCCTCGATGTAAGTGGAAATTGCTCTGAAGAACCTTGATTCTACAAAAGGTCCCGTCCTGACTTGATTCCACCCCGTATACTCAAGTTTTGCAGTGAAACAATGGCCCATATTTATCTATACTTTTCAATGGCCTACTCAGTCAGGGTCTCCAATTCCAACATAATCTAAAATCTGGCTACTTGGTGCCTCTCCATAAATCGGGAGCACGGTCTCATATCAAAAATTACAGACCCATAGTCATTTAGTCTTCCCTGGCCAAATTGTTTGAGAAGGTTGTTGTACTGGATAGAATGACCCACACCTTTAAAAGTATTATTATTCCTGAACAGCACGGTTTCCAGAGAGGCAGATCTACTACGACTGATCTGGTTGTCTTCTCTCAAGGTAATCAAGTGGACTGTATTTACCTTGATTTCAGTAAAGCATTTGACAGGGTTGGCCACTTGCAAATTTTAGGGAGGCTTAAGGCTCTAGGGGTTACTGGTTCTTTAATTGCATGGTTCGAGAGCTATTTGATCGGTCGTACTCTGCAGGTCAAATATTCATCAAGTACTTCAAGACCAATTTCCGTTTTATCCGGTGTCCCTCAAGGATGTCATCTTGGACCTTTATTATTTAGTCTCTTTATTAAGTCTCTTTATTAACGGTCTCTTTATCATTGCTCGGGTAATGATTTATGGACTCCGCCCATAATATAACTTACTATTGTTGTTGTTAGCTCTATTATGACTATTTCTGTCATAGTTTGTACTTGTTATTGATCATTGTTTTGTTGTATTGTCATAACACATATTAATTAATTGTAGTTATTAAGTCTCGTTGTGATTATTATATTGTAGTTATACTTATTATTAACTTGGTGTTTTTGGACTTGTTGTGTATTGTTAGGTTGTTTCTGTTATTGAGTTCTTTAACAGTTGTATGCACACTCACATTCCTGGCTTGTTGTTATTGATCGCTTACTATATTTATGTATTCCTTTTATGTTTGTTATTGTTTCTACATATGTATGCCAATTTTATTGTATGCCATCTATTAAAAATTGTATAATGGTGTATTGCCGTAAACAAATAAACGAGAAATCATGTAATGACTTAGATAATATGTTAAATGTACTTAATTTTCACCACCAGAAGCTTAGATTTATTCGTGATTGTAACAAACTTTGTATAGAATTTTCAGGAAATCTATTCAAATCAATTGTACAATAAATAACAGTTCTGTCCATCCCCAATCTCATAAAACAGCTAGCTTCAGAAGCATGTTATATAAAGCGTATTCAATATCATTAAGTGTTGCAGATAGAAAACAGGAAATAAATGTAATAAAATCAATATCTATTGCAAATGGATACATGGCATCAATCATTAATGAAATTGGAAGTAGAATAAAAAGAAAATAGAAAATAAAGTTCAAGACGATAAACGAACACTTTTAAAAAATCTGATAAAGAACAAAATAAGTATGTATACCTCCATTACAATGAACCGTTTACGCAAAGAGTTTGTAATAGATTTAAGAAATTCAATTTAACAGTAGCTTTTAAGACTTGTTATACTATGTCCAACATTTTACACCCAAATATTGAAAGTGAAGATAAATTCAATAATTTAGGATTATATAGGATTAACTGTAATGATTGTAATATGTTTTACATAGGTAAGATTGTAAATGTTAACAAAGGTATAACACCCATGTTTCTGCTTTTAAAAATAAGAAACCTGAATGATCTAATGTAGCAAAACATCTTCTGAACCCACAGTTTGAATAAAATAGATGAAAATGTAGACATTCTAAAAGTTTGTAATAAGGGTAGTATTATAAATGCATGGGAAGAGTTATTTATTTTTAAAGAAAAATGTAAGGACCGAGATAAACTACGAATGAACAGGTTAATTTTGATTCCGAAATAGTTTTTAATAACATATTTTCAGCCATTAAAAGAACAGAAGTAACAGCAATAGGAATTAGCCAATAATATCACAGCAGCCGCCATTTTGACATTTCCAGCCAATATGGTCACGTGGTCGTAGGCCTATAAATTTAGTTGTTGAACACCATTTTCCATTCTTTTGTGAATCCCTCTGGACTGAGGAAGGTGAGCGTGGTTTACCGAAATCGATCAACATACATTTTTGCATTTTGTACTTGTATTGTAATATATTTGTGCATTTTGTGCTTATATTGTAATAAATTTGTGTTGTGTGACGTTCACTTGTACTGTGTTTATAAAGGAAAATACAAACTTATGAAGGAGCAGGTTAATTTTCATTCTAAGATAGTTTGTCATAATATATTTTCAGAGCATAAGAGAAATAAGTAATAAGCAATAGTAATTATCCAATAATATTTCTGCAGTCACCAATTTTAGGCTTCCAGCCAACTGTCATGAGTTTACTGACCGTGAAAAGTGTTAGTTTAAAATTAGGAAAATTGAACATAAATTTCATTCCTTTGTAATGAAGGAAATTGTGGTGTATTTTGTACTTTTATTCTTGTGTTAATCGCAAGAATTAAGTACGAATTATCTGTAATGTTGCCATATGGTATTAAACATATTTGTGCTTTATAAACTAAGCCAGGGTGGATTTAGAATAAACAGGTGCTACAGATGTGCGACTTTGCTGCTATCTAACGGTGAATTAACTCAAATAAGCACTCGGGCATGTTTTGCATATTATTGGCTCTTGTATTAGTCACTTCATCGTGTGATGAAGAGAGACAGAGAGAGGGAGACTGCTGGCACTACCTGTGAAGACAGAACAAGAACTAATTTCAAGGAAGAGGAAAGCCAGCCTGAAGGGACCCTTATGAGTGGCAGTCTTCTTGTTTCTTTGGTCAACGCTACAACGCATGCGCATGATACACTCGCTTCACCTATGTCATGAATTATTTACGAGCAGTATGAGTTTAGATGAGTGTACCCGACACCTGTATCTTATTTTTTCAATTTTGTATATATTCTTTTTTTTAGTAAAATAAGGCCCACCTGCCACACTGTTGTCGTTCGTGTAGAATCCCGCGTTCTGTTTAATCATGTGAAGGATTAGCGTACATGGATGGAAATCGGTTCGAACTGTCATTTGACAGTATTTTGTACAACCCCCCTCCCGACTGAGTGAGAAAATCAGCAAGCGATGATCGTAGATAATATTTCAATTTCAACCAATGCAAAGTACTCCTCAGAAAATTTCCTACAGTAAAGAAATATTGTAAGTCTGATGATTGTTAATTAGTTAATGTTAATATTTAAGTTTTTATAAAAATGTTTCTTTACATTTAAGTACTGATTCAATGCTACTTTATATTTTATATGTTACTTCCAATTAATTATGGTTTTAAATACTTTTCACATCAGTCATTCAACTTAAACGCACAAATAATCAATTAAACACTCAGTTTTTTTTTTTATCGAGAAATGAATAATTTTTTTATAAAACACTGACCTCTGTGGAATTACAATTTCACTAACTTATTTATGACTTCGTCAGTTTACAAAATATCACTTGTTACTATGGACAACTTTCAGAAATACTAATATTTTCGGTTTTCAAGAAACCTTCTGAGTTTGTTCAGACAGAAAAAAACAACCATCATATACGTCGATGCATGTTAGATGGACCACAGCCCACCAAAGTGTCACGTTTAGAGGTCTCCGGACATTGGTGTGTCAAAGGTTTTTATAGGTTATGTTTTACAGGTCCGTGACATCCGTCCATCTTGGTTATGTTTAGTGATTATTTATGTTCACTTCTACACGAGTCAGCGGATTCCCTTCCCCTTCTGTAATACATGCCACGTGAGACTGGTAATAAATAATGATTATGAATTCTAAAATATTTATAGTAAAGGATCAATATTTGGTTGAAATATTATAATTTGTATTTTCAAATTATTAAATTTACAATAAAACCAATATATTTCATTTTCAACTAGGCCTTTCGCCAGCAAAGCTGGCATCATCAGGCAACACAACTTTATTTTAATATTTATTTATTTATTAAATAAAGTTGTGTTGCCTGATGATGGCCTAGTTGAAAATTAAATATATTGGTTTTACTGTAAATTTAATAATTTGAACATATTAAGTGACCAATATCAACTCTCAACTTCACTTTAATTTGTATTGTTTACTGCAGACACCTTTAAAACTTGTATATCCTAAATAAAATGTATATAAAAATTCTGCACTGTTGGATTATCTAAGGAATCAGTAATGAAACTACTGTTGTACAGACTTCTATAGTTAATTCTGACTTTTTATGTTTTCTGCACAGAGAAAATACAAACAGTGGTCGCTTCCTTATATCTGCAGCGAACACCTCAGTGGCAGTTAGAAATAAGAGTATAACTAATGTAAATCTTTATACATATGTAGCAATAATCACTATGTGTATTGTACAGTGGATCCTCCTTTAGGATTTGGGAGGGAAAGGGAGGGTCTGACAAGGTACTGACCCACCCTTTGCATCGCAAACAGGAAAATAACTAATCGACACACTATTCATCCCACTATTGGATATGACCTCTGTTTTTCTTCTCTGTGGTTTCCTGGCATTAACTTTAAATGAAAAAAATGTTGGACTATCAAAGTCCAACATCTATTTAATCCTATATATTAAAACAATCGAGTCATTTAGTTCACTCACTTTCTGAACTTATTACTTGACCGATATGGATGAGATTTTTTTAAATTCAATTTTGATTTCTAAGTCGTAACGGAGCTAGATTTTTAAAATTCCCATAGGTTTTTTCCCTACACGACGTCAAAGTTGCAATGTTATTCTTATGGAGGAATACGATTGTTGAACAGTGAACAGTATAAGTGTTTTCCTAACATTTTCACAGTTTTTATGTAGTTCTTACTTGGGTTTTTACGTTAAATATTATTTTGTTGTTGTTAATCTCAGTTTTTACATCATGTAGATACAAATTAATTTAATTAATTGTTTGTTTTTTTTCTGTTAATTTGGTTCAGCCTTACATTTTGGTTGAAAGTTTTAGGTTAACCGTTGCACAAATTAAATATAAAATAAACATGGACTCTAATAGCTCAGATCATAAAAATGAACCAATATACATTACAGAGCATGATTATGCTCTTCCTATGGCAACTAACAATCCACATACCATACGTGGTGAACCAAAGGCTAATGAGTACTATGTTCCTTGGCAGCATGTCCCAGTAAAACAAAAGAGGCATGGTGATGAACACGATTGTATCGGTGAAAACAAAAGCAAGCAATTCAAATCTACTTCATGTGTTCCACTCAACAACAGGTATGACGTTTTGAAAGATAGAACCTTAGACAACATTCCTAACAGTACAACTCCTGTAGCTTTGACATCTAATAGTAGCGATCTTAACAACACATCAAAGGAACCTAAATGCCCTCCCATATTCATTCCAGATGTAAATAATGTGGAAGCAATGATGAACACCTTTATTAAAGTAGTAAAAAAAGAAGACTTCTCATATAAGTGTATTAACAGAAACACTGTTAAAATTCAGCCTCAATCATCCGATGTTTACAGAAAACTAGTTGCTAAGTTAACTGAGGTGAGTGTTTGTTTTCATACTTACCAATTGAAACAGGAGAGGGCGTTTAGAGTCATGCTAAAGGGTGTGCACTTCTCTGTAGACGAAAATGATGTCGCTGATGAAATAAGTAAATTGGGCTTCAAAGTGAGAAACGTATCCAATGCTATAAGTTCTCGAACAAAACAGAAATTATCAATGTTTTTTATAAACTTGGAACCTGGACAAAACAACAACGATATTTTCAAAATTCAGTTTTTTTGAATGCAAAGGTAATATTTGAAGCACCTTATTCCAAACGGGAAATTGTGCAATGCAAAAGGTGCCAGCAATATGGTCATACTACGGGTTATTGTACTCGCCCATTCAAATGTGTTAAATGTGGGCAAGCCCATGACTCGTCAAAATGCCCAAAGGATAGAACCAGCCCAGCCATATGTGCACTGTGTAATGGGGATCATCCCGCCAATTATAAGGGATGTGCTGTCTACAAAGAGATTCAAAGCAAGATGTTTCCAAAATTGCGTGAAAAAACTATTGGTGAAAATGCTGGCCAAACTAAATTACCTACTGGTAAACAACCATCGTCTATCAAACCCAATGTCTCGTTTTCGGCAGCTGTAAAAAATTTCAAACCAAGTACGTCTACCAGCTCTTCCACAAGTAGTAATATTAATAGTGCATCAGATGACCATAACGATAAAAATACTGACCGTAAGTCTGAATCTGTAGCATATTATTTTGAAAGAGTAGAAAAGTTGTTTGTGCGACAATCTGAACAAATAGGGGCATTGCTTAATCTCCTAACTGTCGTGCTTACTAAACTATCAAAATGAACAACGTTCTTAAGATCGCTATTTGGAACGCCAATGGACTGGCACAGCATTGCCAAGAACTAAAATTGTTTGTACATCAACATAATTTGGATTTAATACTTCTTTCTGAAACCCATTTTACTGACAGAAATTTCTTTAATATTCCTTCTTATACTTTGTATCACAGCAACCATCCAGACAACAGAGCTCATGGGGGTGCTGCTATTCTAATCAAAAGTCACATCAACCATTACGAACTACAAAATATGCAATTTGACTACCTTCAAGCCTCTAGTGTAGTTGTAAAATGTAGCACAGGATCTGTAACATTTTCGGCTGTTTACTTTCCTCCAAGGTATGCCATAAGTGGGGACCAGTTTCAGGGTTTCTTCGATAGCTTAGGTGGAAAATTTATTGTGGGTGGAGACTTCAATGCTAAGCATCACCATTGGGGATCCAGAATTATTAATCCTCGAGGAAGAGTATTGTTTAGAACCGTTCAAGAAAGCAACCTACAATGTATATCTTCAGGGTCACCAACATACTGGCCCTCAGATTTGAATAAAATCCCTGATTTACTGGATTTCTTTATAGTAAAAGGTATATCACCAAACTTTTTCCAAGTAAATTCTTGTCTAGACTTATCATCAGATCATTCACCTGTTCTACTAATGTTTAGTGCATGTGCATTTAGTCTTGATAAACCTCCAAGTCTCTCAAACAAATACACTAATTGGGAATTATTTAGGACTGCAGTTAGTAACAATATTGATCTAAAAGTCCCTCTGAAAACAGCAGCTGATTTGGAGCAACGAGTATATGAATTTAGCTGTGCCATTCAATCTGCAGCGTGGGAAGCAACTCCACTGCCAGCTAACTCTTGCATACACAAACCTGACAACTATCCACTGTACATTAAACGTATGATTGCTGAAAAACGTAGGTTACGAAGGATTTGGCAAACTTCAAGGAATGCTAATGACAAAAGACATTTTAACCGAGCCGCTAGGCAGCTAAAACAAGATCTTTTCCAAATTAAAAATCGGTGGTTTGAGAACTTTACCGAGAATCTAACTGCAACTGCTGACACTGATTACTCTCTTTGGAAATCAACACAATATTTAAAACGTCCAAAACAAACAAATCCTCCAGTTAGAAAAGAAGATGGAAGCTGGGCAAAAAGTGTTGAAGAAAAACTGGCATTGTTTTCGCGGTATTTCACAAATGTTTTCAAACCTTATCCACATTATCCAGGTGTTGATGAAAGCGAAATTGCTGAATACCTGGATTCACCCCTACAATTGGACTTACCAATCAAATCATTCCGACCTTCAGAAGTAAAGAATACTATAGATGGCCTTCGACCTCACAAGTCTCCAGGATTCGACCTTGTAAATGGAGAGGTCTTAAAGAACTTGCCAAGGAAGGGAATAATTATGCTCACATACATATTCAATGCAATAATAAGACTAGAAGTTTTTCCTGCCCAATGGAAAGTAGCTCAGTTGGTTGTTGTGCCTAAACCAGGAAAACCCTTAACTGAAGTGACTTTATATAGGCCTATAAGTCTACTACCGATACCGTCTAAGGTGTTTGAAAAATTGCTACTTCAACGTTTACAAGCGGCTACAAATGACACTCGTTTGGTTCCTGAACATCAATTTGGTTTCCAAAGAAATCATTCTACCATTGAACAGGTTCATAGAGTTGTACAAGTTATTCGAAATTCATTGGAAACAAAAGAATACTGTTCTTCCGTATTTCTAGACGTGTCTCAAGCTTTTGACAAGGTGTGGCACACTGGTCTATTGTACAAATTAAAAAAATCACTTCCGCACACTTTTTACAGCGTAATAAAATCTTTTCTTTCACATAGGCAATTTCAAATCAAGCTTCAAAATTTAAATTCAGATTTGTTACCTATATGTGCTGGCGTTCCTCAAGGTAGTGTCCTTGGGCCACTACTTTACATCATTTACACGGCGGACATCCCAGTAAACGACGCGACTACTACCACATCTACTTTTGCTGATGACACGGCAATTTTATCATCACATGAGGACCCCATAGCTGCGTCTCAATACTTACAAGACAGTCTTAACCATATTGAAAGGTGGCTGCATAAATGGAGGATCAAGGTGAATGAAACCAAATCTAGCCATATCACCTTTACCCTAAGACATGGACACTCTCCCCCTGTATTACTGAACAACGTCCCTTTACCTCAAGTAGATTCTATAAAATATTTAGGTATACATCTGGATAAGAGATTGACTTGGAGAACACATATATGGCATAAAAGACTGCAACTAAATTTGAAATCCCAAAAACTGTCATGGCTTCTAAACTACAAATCAAAACTAAGTAAATTTAACAAAATTCTTCTGTATAAAATGATATTAAAACCTGTCTGGACATATGGTTTGCAACTTTGGGGGACGAGTAGTGAATCAAATATTGAAATTATTCAACGTTTTCAGTCGAAGACTTTAAGAACGATTATTGGTGCTCCATGGTTTGTTTCAAACAGAACTATTCACAATGACTTTCAGATTTTGACAGTGAAAGAGGAGATCAAGCGGATTAGTGCAAAATATCAAGAAAAGTTACACAATCATCAAAATTACCTTGCACTTAATTTGCTTGATAACTCTAATGAGGTCACAAGGTTGGATCGAGCAACTGTATTGAGCCTGCCGTACAGATTTTAATTTTAACTTTGAAACGTTGTCATTCAAAGAATTTGTTGGTGCACTATTTCTGAATAGTCACCTACTCACGTGCTTGTAAATATGCCATATTTTTTACTTATTGTTATATTGAATTTAACAGATTGTAAAATAAAACAGTTATAAAAAAAAAAAATTCTTATGGAGATTAATTATAATTGACCAGCTGGTGGCATAAACAAATGTTAAATGGTCTAAATTTTACGTTAAACATAGAGAGCAGCACAGTAAAGTATCAAGTTAATTATAAAAGAGCGAATACATGTCTGTCTATGTGTATGTTATCATCAGTCGTTAAATAAAATGAAAATATTTGAAATATTCTTAGTAATAACATTAGTTGTTTATAATTATTATTATACTATAGAGTGCGAATCAAGTGCTGTGAGTGAGCTACTGTAAATTAATTTAAATAATATGATTTTACTTAATACAGTTTAATTACTAATGTTTGAAGTCAAAAAAAGTTACATGCCGAAGCCGAAGACCGATGTGTCACGAGCGCTGCGAGTGATGGGGTTGGCACGCGAAGCGTGCAAGGGTGTCCCCTAATCAGGATTAAAACTACTTTTTCTACGAAAGAGCGTTGAATTTTTACAGTACAGTAACTATATATTGCATCGATAATTTATTCTCGTTATAAAGTTTAATCGCTTTAAATTGCTTATTTCACTTTACATTTTAATAACGAAATCACGTGATTAAATGTTATTTAGTCTGTTTTAATGGTCATTATACAAGCAGCTATGTAGAAAAAAACCACTTCAGTAAATTAAGCTGAAGATGGATAAAAAATCAAACACAAACGTTCACTAATGGCTAATATGTTTTATAGATTTTGGTTTAAACACTAAAATTAAATATCACTTTTGTTTGTAACACTACAACCAATATAATTTTGTCAACTATGATAATCGTAACATTGTAAACATCGTCATAGTGTCATCAATATTGGTAAAATATTTTCATATAAATGAATACTTGGACTAAAATATGGCCCAAGTAACTAATCTTAATATACAAAACCCAAAAACTAATTACTCACCTATTAAAAAATTCCCGGATTCTCTGAACGGATGACGATGAAATTTGAAGGGAAGTTAGCTTTTCTATCACAGAGACACAGTAAGAAAGGATTTTTCGGTATTCTATTCCTAAGGAATAGAAACAGCCCTTCGACGTTTTTTCCCCATAAGAATAACATTGGCATTAATTTAATTTAATAATTTATTCCAAACGGCTGGTACAAACATGACACAAAGGATTGGCTAGTTTTGTTTTTATTGCGAATTAAAGGTCGTATTTACTAATTCTGACATGGTTGCACTACTTTGCATCCCCCTAAAATAGACTTATAGGGTTTTATATACTATAAAACTGTTATCTAGGAATTGTAGCAGGTTGAGCTTTTATATTATGTGATGGCTTAGAGAAAATCGTGGAGGCAGGGGTAAACAAGCGTAGAGAACCAGTCATACCGAAGCAGAGACTGTCAGCTCGTAAAATATAAATACAACTTATAATTAATATAAATGTAAATACGTATTGTACTCTGCAATATTACTTTATTTATAATTACATAAGTTATCTTCTATACCTATAAAAGGTATAAAAAGTACTAAGCCTACGAGGCTGAAATTTTGTACAGTCAAAGGTCTTAGGTTGTAGATGTGCAATTAGAAGGGATTTTGAAAATTCTTAGTTAATCGAAGATGGCAGTCTTTTTAGTGCCAAAAATTGAAAATGCCAAAAACAGCGTTTCTGTTATTGGACTGTAGCGGCTAAATGAACGGTTCTACAGCAAAACTAACACCATTTACTGTATCTGAGTTGAAATTATCTACAACTTTGGCCCTATGAATTTTTGCTCTATCTCACCTCCTTCATCCTTAGGTAGAGCTAGATTTTCAATTTGTGCGTGTAAATCAAATTGGTTAATTTACGGTCTCTAAGTGTACTTACAGATTTTTCTAGACTGTGAAACTTCGTTATTTAGGAGACCATATAGTATTCAATAAGAAAATATATAATTTAATCTGAACACATGTATAGCCAGGTCATAGGATATGGCTAGAAACACGATATTTCACTGATTCAAAGTCAATTACTGTACTTTGCGCCCTCTAAAAGTAGACTTACAGATTTTTCTAGACTATGAAACTTTCATAGGAGAACAAATTGTTTTCAATCTGAAAATTAACAATTTAGTTTTAAAGAATGCATGCCAGATCATAGGACATGGCTAAACATGACGAGAAACACAATATTTTATTGATTTAGAGTCAAATATACTTTATGCCCTCTAAAAGTAGACTTACAGATTTCTCTAGACTTTGAAACTTTTTTATCTATGAGAACAAATTGATTTCAATCGAAAATTTTTCAAATTCAATATCATTATATAAAAGCCATTTACCACGTATCACTACTTTTCATCTTCGAAATCAGGACTCTGTCCCACTGGACTCCAAAATTCCAATGTATTCTTATGGAACTATATAAACTGATTGATTTATTTGATATTTTTTTTATGTATAAAAAGAAGAGGCCGATCCTCCTCCTTCTTAACCTTACTCTGCCCATTCCTCATAGACTATTGATCTGTGTGAGGAACTTATTCAGACATAGTAAGGGAGCAAACCAATACAGTAGAAGGTGAATATTAATGATAATATTCCAGTCTAGGCCGGATTCGAATCAGCGCTATCTCTAACCCTAGCTCAGACCTGACGCCTTAGACCACTCGACCACCCATAAAACAGTTGTTAAATAAAAACAAACAGAATAAAACTGTAGTAGGCTAAACTTTTACAGTTAAAAATAACTGAGTACAATACTAAACTATACATAACATCAGGTGTTCTAAATTGGATACTGTGTAAACTGAAAGGTTGCTGCATATTTCAATTATACAATCAAAATCAAACATTTTATAATTGAAGCGAGCGGGTGGGTACAGTTAGTACAACTAATATATCATAAGCTATATGAATAAATACATTATATAGACATAAAACTAAAAATAGACTACGGCTGATTCTGTAGAAAAAACTTATTTTATTAGATTATTGTGTTATCAACCGTAAGTTAGGTTAGGTCAGGTTTAGAAATCGATGTAACCGCTGATGTATGGAAATAAAGGCCAGATTGAATGTTAATTTATCACCGGGTACAATGAGCGAATACAATGCCGAGATTTAGGAAAGTGCGGGATAACGTTACAACGGACAAAGCTTGTAACAGTTATTACAGAACAAATACTCTGTGATGAAGAACGGCTTTGAATACGTGGTGGAGTCCCGCCATTACAGGAACAGCTGATTTTTCTCCATGCAGCCCGTCGGTGTTGTTAGATTGAGTTAAATGAAGTAAGTTTAATGCGTGTATTACAGTTTTGTTTTTAGATATTTATGTAGTTTTCTACTATAAAAAATTCTATAGATTTCTTTTAAAGTTATTTTGAAACAGGTTAAACAGTAATTTTAAGTTGTGATAATTTTTTAAGACAGACTCCCAGGTAGACTGGATAGAGGTGTCCTTAAATACGCGTCATCCTAAAAGCAGTAGATATTTAACTTATAATGTACTAGGAGACGATACTGCACGCTTACACTCTTCCAAAATAACTTTTTTTGTCAAGTATCACGTCCTTAGCTCTCTCAACCCATTGGTAAATGGTAACAAATACAATGATTTGCCTGTTTCAGGATATTTATTATTAATATTATTTTAGCTCCTTGAGGGAAAAGATTTTTTAAATCCTTTATAAGTACGTATTTAGAGACTTTAAAAAATATTTTCGCCAGTGGTTTTTGGCTTTTATATCTATAGATATATTATTGATACAAATACGTCATTCACTAATATAGGCTGTAAAAAGATAGCCTAACTAGTAAGGTAAAGGCAAGGCGTCTCTTATCACGTCACAAATAACATATTTAATAGAGTAATATTAAACGAAATAAAAACGTTTTGTAGTTAGTAACATTATTTTCTAATTCCATTACAGCACTACAGAAATATTCGTATTTCGTTTCGATCTTTGGCACAAGCAGTAACAGGGTGAGTACTGGTGTAACGGGGAACCACAATTAGGCAATTAGGTCCATGAATATCCCAAGCCGCCACAAACCTGCTAAAGGGTGTCAATCGACAAGGAAATCCAGGATAAGCCTTCTGTAGGGCAGGGGAGATCCCTGGGGAGGGGGCTAAGTAAACTAGCTAACAGGCTTACAGCTGCAGCACGGTGGCTCAGCACGACTAATGGGGTCAGCATTTGGCCTTACATGACTGAGTACATATAGTGTCGGCTTACATGGATACTCGTCGATACAAGTTTACTGAATAAAACATAATAAAATATTATTATAGTGCATTTGCAGACACGATCTTGTTTCTTTATGTTGCTGCTTTATTGAAAAAAATAATTTATGGACAAAAGCTTGTCGGTAATGTAGTTGGTTAAAGCTTCATAAGCTTAAAGTTCTCAGTTCGATCCCAATCAGAGTTATAACTAATTTTTAAAGAGATCAGCTGTTAACCGCAGGATCTTCATTTGTCATTAGGATATTATTTAATGACTAGGGGACACCACTGCACGAATCGTCACACGATGTGCTCGAGAAAACTTGGCCTTCGGCCTCGGCCTGTGGCTTTTGATTACAAATATTATTAGGTAAAGTGTATCACGTAAATTCACAATATTAAAATGTATTTACAGTATCTCACTCATATTACTTGCGTTAGTTTTCTATTTATCAATTTAAACACCTAATGATATTACTTAGCCTATTTAAAACGTGCTTATTTCATTTGTTTTTATTTAACAGCTGACGGTTAGTTAAATAAAATAACTTAATTAGATTGCCATTGAAAGCTTCAAGTCCAGTGGGGCGGAGCCCTGCGGTCGGATGTAAATAAACCTATGCTTACAGCTTCTCTGGTTTAACATTTGAAAGATCTAACCTCCTCAATATTACAAACACTATTATTAACATTCCAACAGCTTTTAAAATTGTATCGATATCATTATTTACATTTGCATAACTTTTATTTTTCGATTCAATTAAATCTCCCTCGATGTTATTCTTTTGGCCGAAAAACTTCTCGTGTCCCGCAGGGTGAACATATTGAAGAAAGAAGGCCATATTGCACAAATACGAATAGAGGTAAAGTTTATGACACCAATAAATACGGGAGGAGTTGCGTTGATACAAAACGTCTTCCGTATTACATAAGGAGGACACGTTGTAAGGAAGAGTCGGCCTTAGTTTGTAACAAAGACTACACTCACTCATAAGTAGTAAATATAAATAAGTTACAATATTTTTCTCAATGTAATTACTTCTTCAAAATACATTGACGGAAGTGTTAGTGAATTAATTTGAGGAATAACTTTTTTATTTATTTATTTATTCTTGACACCCATCGCATTCATTCGAAATCCAAATTCGCCGATCGGTGTCTGAACAATAAATAAATAAACTACAAGTTTCTTAATCAACATAGTTACGTATTGATAGAAACAATATAATTTAACTTCACAAATCTCAAATGAATTGCAGAATAATTACATATAGGGGATACCTCTGTACGCTTCATGTGACATCCCTGTCCCACAATTTGTTTATCTAACCTCGGTCTTTAGCCTCGCTAATACCGGCTGTTTCACTTACTTCGCTCGTGACATCTTCACCCCTTGGTCTCAGTACGAAACTTTTTACTAAAAATATATTATATATGAAGATATATATACAAATATTAAGTTGATTGATTTCAGAAAATTACATTTGCTCAAAAGCCTGGAGGGATTCACAAAGAGATCGATTTGCCAAGGGCTTTGTGAATCGTTCTGTTAAACGTAGTTTACAGTTCTCGATCACCGTAATATTGTACATTTTGTACTTATATTGTAATTGATTTTTGCTGTACTATTGAAAAAAACTATTTTGTAATAAATAATTTTTAAAAGTATTATCAGAATATTTATGTTCAACTGTTCTCTAATTTTCTTCCGCAGAGATACCAGATATAAAAGATGCATTATCAATTGATTGTTAGTTGGAAAATGATGATTTGTGTGGAGTTATTTGATCAGAAATTTCGTTGCGTGAAGAATGTGTTGAATTGTTTTGCAATACAAGTAAACGTCACATAACACAAATTTATTACAATATAAGCACAAAATGCACAAATATATTACAATACAAGTACAAAATGCACGGATATTATGGTGATCGATTTCGGTGAACCACGCTCACCTTCCTCAGACCAGAGGGATTCACAAAAGAATTGTTTTGATAAAAATTTGAAATAAGTTATATTATTTTCTTCAATTTACATTGTTGGTAGATCAATTTGAGGAAAACATGTTTACTTCTTTAGACACTGATCTTCCCGATATGAGAGAATATGGATTACAAATAAACGTGTTTATGTTTGGAAGTAGTCTTTGTTACAACCGGTTGTTTACTATTCATAAAAAAATCGTCATTAATTTATACTCCAATGACCAATGCACACTTGTCGATTACAAGTTGATTTCCTTTCAAAATTTGTTTGGTCTTTGAAAGATGCTATACATTTTCTTCTAAATGTACCTGATAATGTACATTTACCTCTAAATGTATTACTTTCTTTTCCTCTAAATAGTCTAAATGTTCCAGCTGTCAAACAATTTCCTGAACTTAACAGCTGTCGTCCATTTTCGTCAAGATCTATCAGCTGTCGTACATGTTTTAAAGTTCTTTCTTAAATCAATAGTTCTTTCATCAAAATTCAACTCTAACACAGTGATAAAATTTATCACGAAAACGTTAACAGTTTAAATGTCCTACAGTCGCTATATTCGCTGGACTGAGGGCGTTTACAATGGACTGGTCACATTGTCGGCGATCACATCACCTGGTTTCTCAGCTGTTAAGAGATTTTACAGTCGCACTCGTAAACAAAACTGTAAATGTGAATTGCCAAGTAAAGTTAGTCGATAAAGCGAGAAAAGTCGTTCGTTTTGTCAGTAAATTCGACTATTGTTAATGTCCTGTAGAACTGGCCAATGAAATTCTGAGTTTACACTCTCTGCTTGGAGTTACAGATCTCTAGGCAGTTTTTTTTTTTTTTTTTTTTTTACTGGTAAAACCATAACAATCTCAAACCCACAGGTAAAAATTATTAACTAATAGACACAACACCACTAAAGATGTTATTATTATTGATATAATCATACTGTTTTAACCACCAGTATATAACATAATAGTTTGTCTAACATCTTGCCTTAAAAAAGGTTCATCATGTTCCCTCCATTTCTTGTAATACTGCTCCAATCTAACCAGAATCAAATTTCGGAAGGTATCGAGCAAAATTTCCTTTGTCCATTATTTATCTTGGGGCTTTTAATGATATTTCCTAGGGGTATTTTTGTTTCATTAAAAACATAATTCCACCATTGTTAATTTTCTTCGCATCCATCGTAATGATGTCTTTTGATAGCTTTTTGAAAGATTAAAACTGACAACATAGATTTTCAATAAATACGCTATTTTCATTGATATTGTAGTTGGTCTAAACCAGTACAGTATTGAGCCAAATCTATGTCTAGAGGTTCACATTCAACGTTTCTTAGCCATTTACTTTAACGTTACTATTCCCGTGTGTTCTTAATCGGACTAAGTGAGGTACAGTCCACATTATCTTGAAGGGTTGGTTTTTCTTTGTGCCCGAACTTGTTCCATTCATTCATCCCTTTCTTTCACTTGACCAAGTTAGTCAGGTTATTTTTCCGCTCACTCTCTCACAAACTTCCAATAAAAAATCTGTTTCCTGAATATGTTCCTGTTTTAAATATTAGTTTTTTTTTTTTTTTTTATACCTGTTGATATTAGGTCTTCTTTTATTGCACATATCCTTTAATTGTACATGTTATGACCCTAAATGGTCATTCAATTCTACAATTCTAGTGGGTTTTATTCTCTTTATATGGCTATAGAATGTTTGTCTTCCTTTTCTCGTGCCATAATTAATGTCAGTGTACTCTTCTATGTCTTTACTACGCCTAACTCAACATGTTTGAAAGTCAGTATTTACTAGATCGTAGATTTTTTATAATAATTTTACTTTCTCCCATATGCGTAAGCATAGAGAAAGTATTGTGATTGTCCAAAAAACATTTTTTACAAGTTGGTGTAAAATCCATGTTAGGGTCCCCTGAACCCAATAAAGTGTTTTTTTCGAAAAAAAAAAATGTTGGTGTATGTCCGTATGTGTGTCTGTCTCTGGGTATGTGCCGTTCGCTGGAGACCAAACAGATGGATCATTTTTTATGAAATTTGGTATGTAGGTGCATTTAGCCAATATCTCCAGACGATTTTTTCAAAATTTAGTTTATATTTTATTTTATGGGCAAGAAACAAACAAAAATGAAATTTTCTCAAAAACATCTCTAACGATTTTAATTAAATTTTTAGGAAAGATTTGAATTACAATTTAAAATATTTCAGTAAAAACCGCATGTCTCTAACCTGACTAGTTTTTTAGTAATGGTAAAAAACACATATTTGGGAATCAAACTGATAATTTTCAAAGTTTTGATTTCTTAGTGTTTTACATGGGAGTTTGTGCCAATTCTTTGGAACCATTTATTTTATTTGTTTGAAACTTTACCGTTTATAACTATAATGTCAGGTCCATACAGATGCTTTTTTACTATTCATGTTTTGTATTAGTGAAAGGGTAGCAGTTAATGTTTATTATTATTAGTAATGTTGCAGACTTATATGTTAATGAAGGTCTTAAGAAACTTTAGAAATTGATTGATGAGCTTCGTCTGCTGATTTTTTATGTCTAAATTTTGGTGTATTTGTTATAAACACTTTTAATTCAATACATAACAATATTTGTAACTTCCCAAGTTTAAATTTTTTTAAACTATTTTTTTCTCAACCCTTCAATTTTATTTACACTTCCATAATTGTTTTCAACATCTTTATTCCAACACATATTCTCCAGACAGTAAATTAGTCCACAAATCATTCAGTAGGCCAATTTGCACCAATAGCGTCTATAAATGGTGTCTTGTATTTGAACCCTCCACCCCCAAAGTGACATTAAATAATCATCAGTCTGTCGTTTAGTGGATCACGCGGGTCACGCCAAAAGGCCATCATCCCCTCCTCAGTCGTATTCTCTCTAATTGAGATTTAACTGCTACGCAAACAGTGCCTTGTGCATTATACAGACAGATCATGCTGTGGCGACACTCTGCGTAATAGGGTAGTACACCCTCTGTCGTTTCGACAACTATCACTAGGAAACACATAAAACTGGTTTTTTCTGATGAAATTATACGTGTATAAAGTATTTGGTAATTTTTTTAAAAAAGGTAACACCCGATTTTCATGATTATTTTAACTAGTCAATAATAGGCCCATTGGATTTTTACCCGAAAATGGAAATTTTTTACAAAACTCTAGAACAGTTACACCAAATACGTAAATAGCTTAATCTTTGGGTAGTTTTTTCTACCAATCACGATCATGACATTCACTTCTACCTACAACAAATAATGACCAGGAGTTTTATATCTTTCAAAACATTGTGATCATCCCCCCCCCCCACTTATCGCGTTGGAAATAACTAAAAAATTAACGAACCATGACATTCATATATTACGACATTTTAAAGAACCCTCGTGTTCTTATACTGGTAGAAATTGTTTTCAAGATGGACAATCGTTCATCAATTACATTCCAGCGTTGTTATATAATATGTAGGGGGAGATAACTGAGTATCAGGCTTGTCAATTTTCTGAAAATCAGAATAATACTACGTGGTTCGGATTCCACGTAAAGGTGTAGGTCCCTTAGTTACCCTGGCTAATGGGCTATTAAATAAATGAGGCTACTTCTCAGCATAAGTCGAACTCAGTTAGTAACCAGAATGCACAGGTCATCCACACTCATATATTCATTCATATTCACATTCAAAGTTGTGTTGACGACTCATATTAACTGACCATCCAGACGATATTGACATCTCCAGGAGCACGTCCAGTTCCAGCGGCGCTGGAACTCCAGCCGGGAGTGCCGTGTGGCCAGCCTCAAGCACAGCGTGACACGCGAGTCTCTAGAGTCCACTGATGACACAGTCTATGCCCTGTCCGGCTCAATTAAATTAAAAGAGGGAAATTTTCGCAATGAGGGTGGGTGGATGAAGGGCGGCCACACCCAAGCCTCCAAGGGCGACCGTATCATGTTGCACTTTTATTTTGATTGGTAGCTGTGCTAATAAAACAGCTGGCACTAGCGGTTCCGCACATTACACGGCGCCTTATCTGATAACAGGTCGACCACGCAACTCCAGGTAGATAAGACAGTCTTTAGGATAACAACGGGTTTTGCCCTGTGGCTAACAACCACCATTACAAATCGTTAGGGCGTTTTAAGTCCTGTTTATCTTTCATGAAGGAAATTAGATCGTATAAGTTTTTATCATCTTATATTGGTACTTTACTCGTGGAATATGGAATAGTGATTGCGCACAGGCCCACGGACCATGGAAATTTAAAAGTTAATTTATTTGTTTATTTATATATCAAACCATGGCTACAACACTAGACATGTATATAACTACAGTATACATAAGAATAAAACTGCGTTCTTAAAACTAACTCAAGAATACAACGCGATACGCTTTTTCAAATGCTCTTCCAAACGATATTTGAGAAATTTTCTCCGACGAGTAAAATACTATCTTTTGGGAAAATATTACAGCGTAGGGAACTTCTTGTACAAAAATAGGCATTAATTATTTGTTAATTAATTAAATTTAATTTTATTAGTGACTCATTTCATGCAGTATGAACTCTCAAAAGAAATAAAATTTGATTTGATTTAATTATTATTTCTTAATGTTTTCGTGGTTTTTTTTCAAAACAACAACAAAAGTCAATTGGAACAGGGACTAGCTATAGTTACATTAAAAATATATTATATATTTATATATTTTAGTATGTCCATTTATTCTGGTCTACAAACAACGAATTTAACATGTAGCAATAGAATGTAAAACTATAAAAGAAGTTTTAATACGCCTACTGTAGCTATTACCATAAAATCAGTATAGCATTAATATTTTTATGCATGCAAAACTTTTTTCAAAACGTATATCTAATTTTACTTTTCGGCCTATCGTCCGTCCCCCCGTCCACTCCGTCAGCCACCGACCAATACAGTATTCCGATCTAGTCCGTCACATCCGTTTCCTGCTATTTCCATTACATTCCACCACCAATACACTCGACTACACCCTAGCGGCTGTCAGGGGTAACTCAATAACAGCCACCTAAGTGGGTCCCTGTCTGTCGTCGGGAAATACATTTGCAAGATGAGCCACACCTGATGTGGCGCCGATGGATTGACGTCACAGACTTTAAGGGATGAAATTGTTTTAGGTGAATATAGAAGAAAAATATCCTGTTAAACGATCAAGATTGGGTTTAGTAGAGAACTGCGATTATTATTTGTTGAAAACAATATACGAAAACTAATAAAACCGTCAATTTAAAAAAAGTGCTTACCCAAACTTCGGTAGTGAATGAAAATACAAACTGAGTAATGTTTAGTTTATGTAATTTAGACAGTTAAATGTTACAATACAATATATCCAAATATGAACTGTCCAAAGATGACCAGTTTCAAATTTGAACTAAAACGCCTAATATAGGGCCATACATTTCAAACAGAACCAATGTTGATTAGTTTTTAGCTACATATTTTGAAATTAATACTACGTTTTAAGACAATAAAAATAAAATTATCTCAATTTAAATGGGATGACTGTACACAAAATAAGTAATTTTGTAAACATATGATGTTGAATAAAGAAATAGGCCTACTTTCATGAATAGATGTGAATAATCTGGTTTGAGTAAATTATTTGATATGAAAAGTTGAAACAAGATGCATCTATAGATTAAATTATTATTAGAAGGAAAGTTAATAAAAAGATTTGTTTAATCAATATATGCCTTATCAGAAGTGTTTTTTTGTATTTTAGTAACTATCATTGAAACCCTTCTTATTGACTCAGTTAGGGTGCGAAAAGGGTATACGTAAAAGCTCAAGTTGACTTTCCTCGAATCACGACCATTCCTCCAGACGTAAACCTTTCTCAAAGTTTTTTTTTTTTTAGAAAGAGAGAGAGAGAGAGAGAGAGAGAGAGAGAGAGAGAGAGAGAGAGAGAGAGAGAGAGAGAGAGAGAGAGAGAGAGAGAGAGAGAGAGAGAGAGAGAGAGAGAGACAACTGAAGATGCCTTAACCGGCGAAAGCGCTCTTATATAAATTAAAATTTGTGGAATTTATTTAAAAAAATGACTTTTAATTTACAACCAATTTGAGTCCTTGTGTCAAGTAAATCGTCCCTTAGTAAATCACCGCCAAATTCTTGCGTATCATGTCAATTTGGGAAGCTCTACCCCTCTGTCTGTTTGGCAATGTGAGACGGGTTACTTTCGGTTGCTTGGCTAATCTAGTAGCTCTTAAACAGTGCGAGAATTTCTTGTTAAGGTACATAATTCATTTATGGTTGGTACTAGAATCTTCTAGAATAAGGTCAAGACCGAATCTTATGGATTGCAGTGGCACCCAGTCAGTATCAGTCTACAACCTGGAGTAAGTACTTAATTGTGACAGTGATTTGATAAGTGCTTAACAGTGACAGTTCACTAAATTTAGCCGATATTGCATGAACATAATATAGTGATTGTTGGTTACAGTAAGAATCAAATAAAAGTTACTTATTCTCAAGTGATACATTAGTGTCTAATGATTTTTAGCTGCAAGTAAAACTTATTTCATATTGTGTAATTATTTATTGTTTATAAATAAAAGTCAGGAATACAGAGTGGGATCACCTAATCGTAGAACCCTAAATAATTCGTCACTTATAACCCCAATAAACACTACATTGAATAAATAAAACATTCGTCAACTTGATATTCACATTTTTTTAAATTGAACTACTACTCTACTCCACTAGCCGAGTATGACGTTAGAAACTTACTTTAAACTTAAACGTGACTTAACGCAACTTTGTCAACTTTACTGTGGACAGCCGGACTCTGTAATTGGTAAACTTAATCCATTTGCTTCAGTCCGGTTCCTAGAATTTAAATTAGCTCAAATTACTGTCCGTCCAAGACTCTGGTTCTCTGAGTTCCTTTACAATAAAGCTTTGCCCGTTTCCAACTAAAAATAAAGACTTTAAAACTAATTATGTGACGTAGTTTTTAGTTTTTGTGAAATTGTTTTAAAAATTAATACCATTTTACTCAATGTTATATATTAAGCAAAAGACAAATAAAGATTAAAAGTTAATATTTTTAAACCAATTGAAAAAATATTTTCTACCAGCCTTGGTCTACTAATTTTCTTTAACTTTAATTAAAATTCTGTTTACAAAAGCTTAAGACACTATCTACAAACAGATCTATTTACTGCAGACATACAAATATGTAAATTTAAGTATCACTCGCTCTACAACAGATACGCTTACTAACTTAATTTTTAGACAGAGTAATAAATTTAAAAGTCCTTTCTGATTAAAGAAAAACTGATTAATTAATCCTTAAAATACAATTTTCTAACTAAGAAGGTTAAGTGCAAGTCTTAACCACATTAAGGTTGGCTCAAAAAACAAACAAATAAAATTGAACGAAAAACTCCTCTTGGATTGCCCGTTTGGAGATTATTGAAAATTTTAAAAAACTCAAAATAGAAGCATTCTAGTGTGATATTTTAGCACATTAATGTGCAGAGAGAGAAATCATGAAATACAACTTCTATGACATCGATGTAGAACATAATGTAAAGAGTTGGGTCACATTCTCTGAACATTTTCTATATGTATATACCCAACAATATTAGATTATATACCATAAATATATTATATACTTAACACAGTAAACCTCCTATTTAACATGCATAAGATTGAGGCCCTTCCAGATCACACGTGTAAAATCTTCTGGATTGCAGCAGATTGTGGATAGTATAAATATTTCTTTTTCCATTTTTGCAACCCACTAAATCATATGATATTTTTAGTATAAATATTGAATGCACAAACCTTTTAGTATATTATATAGTACAGTATATCAAAATAGTAACCAATGAGTTGTTAATTTATAATATTATGTAATATACCATGATTTGAGAGCACGTTGGCTTTATTCTATCCAATATTACAGCGTTTTGTGATCCACATAACCTAGATTCAGCTAAATGCAATTACTAAATAAAAATAGTGTAAACATGGATAATTCATTATATTGCTGCATTATAGTTGATTTGCAACTCACTCACAAGCTAAGTACACAAAATATAAAACACAATATGAAATTGGGGGCAAAGCATTGGAAATTTTCAAATATTCTCTACCTATGAGGTGCTATGAGTTTTATTGCTACTAACCTAATATATTCCAAGCTCTAAGAGCCTATTTTTATGTACAAACAAAAGCATATGAGTATAACTTCTTACAACTTTACATTACTTAGTAACAATAAAATACACGAAATATGTTAAATGTAATATAATATTTTTTTCTGTTTACTATACACTTTTTGAAGGCCAATTTAACTATATTTTTATTCTAATTCTTTAAGTCAATTAGGAGATGTTTTGTAATCAAATACAATAATACTACATTACCACTGACAATATATGAAATCATCAACTAAAGATATATTATAGTGAATAGGGTTCTGGAGAGGGCAAGACGAGAAGCGGTGAAGGCTATACTTCCCCAAGGCGGGCGGGATTTGGAATTCACTGATTGCCAGATCATAAACCCCGAAGGAATCAATAGGGATGTGAGAGATGAGCGGCCATTAGGTGAAGAGATGTGGGAGGGGAGTGATTCCAGATGAAGATTTGTGAAACCTTAGGACCGGGTGTTTCAGTGAAACGATCATTTATACCGCCATTTGATTTTATTATCGCTTTACTTCACCGATTTTGTACCGGTTTCTCATGTACAGACTTTTTAAAAACCAAACGGAGGCAGTCCTATTTGTCCAATATTGTTATAATTGAAAATCCTGCTATACTATACAAAACATTGTAAGTTGCATAAATATTCTATTCCAGTACACAATTTGGTTTTAAAATAAAACATATTTATAATGGAATACTGAGAAAAGCTTAGTTACATACAGAAAACGTTAATATTTAATTCTAATATCTGACGTCAATAAAAGTATTACCACTTTGTTTAAATGTTATGTACAATTACAAGATCTACAAGTTCTTCAATTGTTTCTTCAAAGTTGGATTTAACGTCAATTTGATTTAGGCCTAGTATGACAATTGCCCGTGTTTTCAATATACATCGTATGGCTACCAAACTAAATGTATGTGTAATAAACAAAATTAAATATCATACTAATAATTAATATATAAAAATAAAATAATATTTAAAGTACTTATATCTTAGTACTTAAATAATTGATTTCTCGTCTCGTCAAGAACTAAATCCAGGTCTTGTAACCATGCAACACCTGATTTTCCGATTAATTAAATACCAGCTAATCCCCATTTTAAAGAACGCAATGAGCAATCAGTAACTATGTTATCCACAGTTTGAACTTCCAACTCCGCAATCCCATAACTGATAATTTGCCATTCCCCTACTTATATTTCCAATAATTTCATTTTCCCACACCCGTTCAAAAGCGACTGAACATATCCCATTATTTACGAGAAAGGTTCTTTCCAGCGATGATTGTCATAGGGTCTGATACCAGAAAAATCATTTAATTTGAAACTATGCAATTTATTAAGTAGTTTTCCAAATATCTAACGGAAAAGTAAATATCCCCAGTTGGCTATTTCTTATATCTGCCAGTAAATTTCTTTTGGCCATGTTTAAAAATAAATCGTTATACCTTAAACGAAGTTCATAAAATATGTATCTAAAAACTTATTTTCCTGTTGGAGTATCTATTCTGTATACGTCCCTATAACATTCATCTCCTCACCTACTTTTCAGTATTCCGATCTAGTACGCCGCATCCGTTTCCTGCTATTTCCATTACATTCCACCACCAATACACTCGACTACACCCTAGCGGCTGTCAGGGGTAACTCAATAACAGCCACCTAAGTGGGTCCCTGTCTGTCGTCGGGAAATACATTTGCAAGATGAGCCACACCTGATGTGGCGCCGATGGATTGGTGTCAACGTTTGGGTCAAATTATAAGATAAAACAATTGTTGTGCGTTAAATTGAAATGTTGGTGTTCGGTTAAAAAAATTCTGTTAGTGATTTTGAGATACTATATGGACGAAATAAAATAATTTAACAGCTTGTATTGGACTTAGTGCGTTATTTTTACTTGGTAAAAAATGTCAAAATGTTTTAACATAAAATAATTATGCAGTATGTGTTGCTAAATTTGGTTTAAAAAACTATTAGAGGCATGACGGTAAAATTCATTACGTATTAGATCACAATGAGAAATTATAAAGTCTTGAAAGAGGATTTAATTTTGTGATATAATTTATACTTCTTTCAAATACCTGAGATTTTATTTGATACAATGAAGTGTCCGTATATGATACATGTATTCTCTATACTAAACTAATGGCACGATGGTTAATTCAACTAAAATCTTGGAACCCAAGAATTCCATAAAGGGTTACTCTCGGCCACAGAATATAGCGGTGTTAATAAATTTACAGTCATTTGAATTAGTATGGTGTTCCTCAGGGATGTGTTTTGGTTCCTATATTGTTTTCTCATGTTTCTGCGTGATAGTTTTTTTTCTCCTTACTTTTAAATTTTCATTAATTTTGTATTGACGTTTGCTTTAGATTTCATAGTATACAGCATATTCGTTGTATAATAGTCGAGCTGTTTATTCGTTAAAATAGTTATGTATTTTTCGATGTCAACTCAGAGTTTTGTTATTGATTTCAATTGCAATACGTCGTTCTATCAAGCAATTACAACACAGTTAACTGGTAAAAGCCAAACAAACAGTAAGACAATTTACAGATTGGTTTTCCAAGTCAAAATCACAGAGCTCCAAAGACGGTGCTCAACAATCATCAAATCAGACCACTGTACCTTCTACACTGAACTTGTCGTAACTACATAAACTCGGCTTTAACATCAAGTCGATGTAAATTGTTCACAAGTTCTAAAAATGTCAGGTAATTAAATAGTTTTAATTGTTTATGATAGATACAGATACTGTAAAAGTCTAAATATTAAATAGTTTTGTTACTATGGAGCTGACCGTCAAAGTAAAAATGTATAGGCGAACAAAATAAGACTTTAATAAAAAATCTAAGGTTGTAATTTGCTTAGAAATTCATTTATAAAATAGATAAACGACTAAATAAAAAACAAGTGGGTTCAATTAATTTTCTTCAAAATTTTTTTGGTCCTGTTTAGAGTTGAACTCCGTACTCTAGAAGGTTTAGTCACAACTATGATATAGCTCGTTTATATAATAAGGGACAATTAAGTAAAGTGTTTGTTGTAAAGAACGTTCATTTAATAACACTTTACTTTGAAGGATGGATATACCGTATATAGTCTGTATATTTATACTCATACAAAGCCTACATGAACATGTTCAATGGTTATTTAAGTATTGTTGTTACAGGGCGGATGGATATACCGTATATAGTCTGTATATTTATACTCATACAAAGCCTACATGAACATGTATCAATGGTTATTTAAGTATTGTTGTTACAGGGCGGATGGATATACCGTATATAGTCTGTATATTTATACTCATACAAAGCCTACATGAACATGTATCAATGGTTATTTAAGTATTGTTGTTACAGGGCGGCATTTGGGAGAGCCGATCTAAAGCGTCAGGACCTTATTAAGGGTGAAGTTATATAGGACTATTATTTTCTCTACCACTTAACCCAAACTCTGCAGCTGTGTTAGAGATAGTGCAGGTTCGACTTCCTAGGCTGAAGTTTTTATCAGTAATATTTACCTTGTACTGACTCTTCTAGTTCTTCCCCCTCGTTTAAGTTCCTCGTACAGATCGATAGTCGATGGGTGATGGAGTCGAGTAAGGTTAGAAAAATCAACCTCTCCTAAAAAACCTCTAAGAACTCTTGATAAGGAAAGGGTGATGAAACTAAAAACTTGCTGAGTAAGATTTAACTTCTGGAGGGTTCAAAATAAGGATTCATTAATCTTAACAACTCCTTATAAAGACTTCAATAGGTACTGTTTGTAAAATTTCTTTGGGTCTCTTGCTCCTCTCCCACCCATCCAAAACACAATATACTGTGATGAACCACCCACCCACGATGACACTTGATAGACCATCCACCCAACCCAGCACATAATTCTTTATGGACCCTATCACCCACCTCAAAAACAACACATTGATGTAACTCCCCCCCATCCCTTATCATTACACTTCATGGAACTTCTGGTACCCCTTCCTATGATACTTGATGGAATGCAACTGCAGTTTACTCTTTAACTAACAGGTCTGCGGTCACTTGGGATATTCATGCCCTCGCTAATTACGTAATTGTGATTCCCAGTTATACAGAGGACAAAAGTGTGGTTGTCCCGGACTATAGCCACCACGGGCTGTTACCTATGCTGTTTGTCGCTCTTCTATATCACCGGGATATTTTGTCCTGTAATCGCCGTATTACAAGCTTTGCCCACTACACCATTCACGAATCACTGCATTGTTCCCGGTGATAAATGAATCAGCAATCTGTGTAATCGTGCTATTGTTACCATACACCATTAAACGCAGCCTCTTTTCTATGATTATTTTAAAAAAATGTAGGCTACTATGATTAGAAAAACCAAACTTTAAAATATACTTAAGTATTTAGTCATGAGAAGAAGTTTTGATAAAAGTGGGCAATATTTTAGATTTTTCAGCTGTTTCTTCTTAGCAATATAACCTAATAAGCACCCTAAAGTGTTGGTATTTATGGACTTTCCCACTAACTTTCGTGCATAACTTTTGCTCATTCCAATGATTATTTTGAAAAAGAATAATCTCTTTTTAATAAAACCTCATTATGGCTTTTTGTATTAGGTACTGAAGATATCTGAATATACATTTTAAAACACAGGTAAACTAACTATATACAGATTGCTCGTCTCCATGCTTAACAATTTCACTCTGTTCTCTACAGTTTGTTGACTGTCCGCTCTGCAGCGCGTCGAGCGTTTGTGAACTGAGCATGGTTGTCGGTTGTCAGACCAGTTAGTCCTCAGTGAAGTCTACAAACTGCTTTAACTGTTTGACTATTGCTCTTTCTCTGTCGTTCCAGTCCATTATGGCAACAATGCACATACGTGCACGCAGATGAAGTGCATGAACAAAGTGAACGACACGTAAGATTTCCCTATACCAGGAGCAATTTTATGTATAGATAGTAAAACTGTGAGAATTAATTACGTTTAACAGAATACCAATGCCTAGGTAGCTATTTAAATATCTTTATTGTAAATATCTTGTTATACGGTACTACGGTAAATGCAAACCCTGTTGTTAAAATTTAAATTGCCCGTTTGAGGTTATAATATATATTGAGAACAATTATTCGTATTGTGTGCATTTTATTTATTTATTTTTTTCTTAGTTAGAAAACAAAGGCACTGTGCGAACATTTGCAAAATTGTTCAGGGTAGTTCTTAGAATATCCCAGTTAGCTAAATCAACTTCGTATAGGATTACCACTATTACTACATTTCCTCCTACAATAGTTATGTTTTCAAGAATACAGTCATTTTATATTTTAAATTAATAACCTATAAAAATAGTTAAAAATAAATAACACATGTTACATTATTGGTACAAGACTGCCAAACATTAGGTCTACTTTTATAAAAATTAAATTCACTCACTCATAGTTGTAGGTAACAGTAAAATTGTTAGTGCGTTATCTAAAATATAAATAAACACAATAATGAAAATAATAAAATTGTACAAACAGAAATGTCCACAAGATCATCTTAAATTGTAACCGATTGCGGTAACTATTAATCAGTACAGATTTTGCAACACATCTCTGCGACGTAGTTAGTGATAATATACAAAACATCTTTATAAACGTTTTAAAAATATATTATGGTAATAAAATTGTATTAAATTATAATAGTAGTCTAAACTAAATGTATTCAATTTTGTATTGAAAACACGTCAATGTTTGACTAAACAAATTTGCTTGAATTATATATAGCAGCCCCCTCGTTTCCCAAAGGGGTTGTGGACTCTTCGTTACCAAGTTTTCCTCCCTCAAAGTGTTGGTTTGGCAGATATTACCCCTAAATAAAATATGTCTGTCCACTTTCCATCTGGAGATATGAATGCGTAAAATATGGCCTCCCCGCCAGCCTTTTAACCCCTGTCTTCCTGTAATACCGACATTTTATTTTTACTAGATTCGTCTACTTTTGTAAACACTTTTTTAGTTTTACTATTTAAAAATCAACTGTTGAAAAAAAAACTAAATTATTTCAAAATTCAAATTGTTGCAGTTATTGTTACCATTTTAAATCCGTGGTCGCTAAGGGATTTACACTTTAAACACAACCAAAAAATATTCTTTTAAGTATGCCAAACAAAACTTTAGCATTTTTAAATGTTCAGATGCTAAAGTTAAAGTAAATTTGTTTGTATACTAGGCTAAATTAAACAAACTTAATTAACTCTAGAAATATGTTGTTTGCAAGATTTCCATAAACAGCTGATGTAAAGCGTCAAAACAAAATAAGTACAAAGACGCCAAATCAACCAGCCGTATCTTGTGTTTTACCATAAGTGTAACATTGTAACTAATAATCCTGCAGAGGAGGGGTGTGTCTAAAGGATTTTAAAATAGCTTTATTTTACATACCTGTCATTCATGTTTATAATTAATACACAAAGTTTCATTTAAAAAAAACATAATCGTTTTTCATCGAACAACGAACAAAAAAGGGGATTTCTGACAGAGTTGATCTGACAGAGAGAAATTGAAACAAGATCCGTGTAATTTAATTTTTTTTAATTATCATTTTCCAGTTCACATGGGCTTGCAGGCCTGTGCATTCTTAACTTAATTCAACGAGTAAAAACTTGGAAATTGCCTTCCACAGTCTGGAGCCTTAGCCACTTAATCTACCACATCGACAAAGAATCTAAAACCACCAGTCTATTGTTCTAAGACCCTAATTTTACTGAAAGAAAAAAATTCAGTTTGGTTGATGTATGTACAATATATTTGTAGAGCAACATCGATTAGGCTACAGTAATGGTCTGAGTGTAAAATGTTTATTGTCTCACCACGCCGCATTCTCTGTGTAAAACATGTACGCTATTCCACAGAAAAAAAGGATACAGAAATCATTGTCTTACGGCTGCAGCGAACGCCTTGGTGGCACCCCTGCAGCTGATGTACATCTTTATACGTCTGTAGTAATAATTACTAAGTTAATCCTTGAGGATTTGGGGATATTAAAGGAAGGACTGACAAGTTGCTATTCATCACATGGCAATGTGGAGAAATAACTACTCGACACGCATTTAGAACACTATTGGATGCGACCTCTGTTCCCTTCTTCTCTGTGCCTATTCTAAGTAGTTTATATACACAACCCTTATTGTATCTATACAGATAACAATAAAATATGACACCCCACGTTATTATGTTAAGACAAGTTATGTTTTTGGGAGGGAAATTACGACAGTATGTTGTTTCAAGACTGTATCAGCAACCCTAATAGATTTTATGCTAAGATCGTTGCATTGAAATTGTCAATTATGTGGTTATTGTTTAAGGAATATTTTTAAAACTGTTTGTTAAGTAACAGAGCAAAGCCCCACAAGACCAGCTCTCTCCCTGTGGCAGTCGAACCACCCTTTCTGTTTAAAACTACCCCCCGGGCTCGACGTGACGCCTGCCGGATAAATGCCCCATTTACACCGGCTTACTCCCTGCTAAGTTACCCGATTAACGGATTAATTGTGGAACGGAAAGGAATTCACTTAGGGGAGAGGGGACTTCATGTCTGTTCTTCAGGGAGGTACATTTACACTTCACAGGATTGCCGAAATTATTAATTTTAAAAACAGATACCGCCCTTTTTATTTGATTTGATTATATGATCAAAACTATCTCGCGTCAAGTTATGACGTGATTTGTAAAGGAGAGGAAGATTTAAGAGCAAGTTATGTTATATCGTATTTGACATTTTCCCAGCGTGCTAACCATTGACTGTACAAACGAAACAATTGTTTGTAGCGCGCATGTGCTGCTATCTAACAACAGTTGATGATGCTACTATATTTTAGAAATTTCTTATTACATAGGCCTATAAAAATCAGACTTTTAAAAGAAGGAAATGAGTTTTCCATTGAGTGGGTGGGGGATGATTCATGACTTAATATGTTTGTCTGCCTTTCCTTAGGTTCAATCAATGGGCGAGTCCATAAAAATGGGGACGGGACGACTGGCACACATTTTTGGACCTTCTGCCCATGGCAGTATTGGCACAATCATTAGAGCGGAATAAGTAGGGTCAACTCGCCTGCTTGGAAAAGGCAGGATTGGCACAGTCGCTCGACCAGGTAGACGCCATCGAACGAGGGAAAACGGGAATTTTATTATTCCTGTCAACTCTGCGTGGCAGTCATTTGCCCGTGATATAACAAATTTTTAAATTTAAACCTCACTAGGTTAGGTTAGGTTAGGTTAGGTTAGGTTAGGTTAGGTTACACCATAATAATGCTAATTGTTCATTTGGATCCAGCTAGCGTTCAAGCCATAGCTGCAGATTTGTTGCGCAATTTTAAACTTTGCTTACTTCAATAAGCACCACAGCAGGGAATTTGCGGGGGCAAAAAAGTTCCCATTTTCCCGCATTCTGGCCACCTGGCTGCTACTACCTGGCCGGGCGGTGTGTGCCAATCGTGCCTTTCTGAAACTTACAGGTTGACCCTTCTTAATCCCCTCTAATGACTGTGCCAGTCGTGCAATTCCAAATCGGCCAAAAATGTGTGCCAATCGTTCTACGGCCCATAAAAATACATCCCTCATTAATGTAGGCATCCATCGGGAATGTGGCTCCGTCAAAACACATCCATCCGGAAAGTGGTTCCGTCAAAACACAACCATCAATCGGGAAAGTAGTTCCGTCAAAACACATCCATCCATCGGGAATGTGGTTCCATCAAAACACATCCATCCATTGTGAAATTGGTTCCGTAATAACACATCCATCAACCGAGAAAGTGGTTCCGTCAAAACACATCCATCCATCCGGAAAGTGGTTCCGTCAAAATCCGTGCACTGATAAGGTGGGTATTTACGGATTTTGTATTTACAGATATGTACCATTTGGGTTCATCATATTATTTCATCCTAAATACTTCACAATTTCAATCATATATCGTGCACTGAAAATTAGATGCTCTATTGTATTGGCATTACTTGAGCAAATAAAATGAGTTAAATTAAAACTTCACTTCAGTAATCTCTGTAGTCAGAAATAGCCTAGAAGTAAAACGTAACTTGTGAAGCAAAATCCATAAACTCTCGATCGCTAAGTTAAGTGTCGCTTTATATTTACGGGCCTAAATAAACCCAACCAATCGCTTTTGTAGTCAATTGTCAACTGACTTTCAACCTCTCTTATAATTGTCGAGTTTTACTAGCCTTTCGTCTGAATTTAGAGAACTTGGAGACAAAATCGATTAGTTTTAAAATGTTACAATTAGGTCGTTTTGAACGATCATACTAGGGGCCACCCTGCACGCTTCGATTGCATACTCCAATAAACCCCTCCAGTTAGTATACCCGTGTCACCTCGGCCTCCGGTTTCGGTGATGCCGGTTGTTAATAATTATCTTTCGTTTTAAATGATAATTATTTTATAATTATTGTAGATATAATATATATTGGTGGGCTATTTCATATATATTTAAGCATGTGTTGATCTCAAACTAACTGATAGTATTTTTTGCAGATAATGCCGATGTGGGAATCTTCTCCCTTCTATCTCTGTGTGATGGGGTTCTTGTAGCACTTCCACCACTCTAGTACCCTCCAAGCAGTGCAATAGTTTTAGTGTATTGCAGTTAATTTTTCTCCAGGCGAAGCTAGAAGGTTCTGGCATGAAGGTTGAGACTCATCTAGATCACACTTCTGGAAACTTCTGGATTGAAGTGGAGCCTTTCAAAAGGCACCCCTCGACCGAGTATTCAGTCTTCTTTCTGAAGTTGAGTGCTTACTTGTGACCGAAGAGTGATAAGTGCTACATAATGACAGTCCATAAAAAATGGCTGATATTGAATGGACATAAACTATTGCGTGTTAAATGACATTAATAGCTGTACGTAAGAGTGGTGATACACCTAAATATTGTTTTGTAACTTATATTTGTAAATATCTCGTATAGTGGGATTTTATTAGTGTGTGTAACTAAATAAAAAGAATCAGTAAGTAGTCCATAGCGCCTAATCACCGCATGTTATCTAGGATTCAATAAAGTTGCTGATGCTATCTGACAGTAGCCGTGTTACTATTTAGGTCATTCTTGCAAAATCTTTAAATGTTCTTAAACCTAACTTAAAAAACTCTCCAGATCCATGAAACCTAGATGATCCACGACCATTACAAGAGACATGAGTGGGATGACCAGACTAATCATCCAGTACAAGTCTCGGTGGTGACTCGCCCTTGTATTGTAGGGGAGGAGGGAGGTTCGAACATGGCCAGTGGTCAGTCAGGACCCCCCAGTGACCCATCCTCGGCTCATCTGCATACCACTATATACCCTTCCTCCCGTACAGATTCACGCCTAAAAACCATGATCTGGCATCATCGTAAATATAACCCTTAAAATAGACCGTATGCTTTCTTTACCGTGAACTTTTCGTTAAGTTATCTTTCATAATTTCAGTGAAAAATAAATTTAATTCTATGAAAATTCAATTTGGTACATCATTCTGAGAGTACTGAGTCAGTATTGAACATGTCGTTTATTTATTTATTATTTTTTTTTTTTTTTTCAAATATGTATTCATGACCAAAATAGATCAAATTCATTTCAAAGCCTTAAATGAAATATGCTATATTTTTGCAATTTACTCTTGCTGTTTGAGAAATAGGTTAAAAAACTCCTTTACACCAAAAATGTAAGAATTTAAAACCAAAATTGAGCTTTAAGCTCTGAAGACTACAGAAATGCCAAGTATTACGAAGTTGATTCTTTCAGTTTCGGAGCTTGGTAAACAAATAGTTTTGCTCCAAAAATAGGCTTACAGCGAAAATAAGTTAGCATATTTGAATTTTTCTTGTAGCTTGAATCCATAACCCTCTATATAAGCAAAATTTGCTTCTCGAGCAGTTCCTTAAAGAGTCCGCAGATTACCAGCCTGAATAATGTCATTTAATGCCCAACGTTGTCTTCTAGAAGTTAAAGGGTGGGCTGGATTGAAAAGAAATTCTCATGACTTTCGCCTGATTTCCAGTCAGCATGAAATCATTCTCCGTCAGACAAAAGCTAAATTTCTTCAAATCAAGCAAAACCACAGTCCATTACTAGCCCTTTCAAACCTTTTAATGATTTAACGATTTAAATGCTATCAAATTTGTGAGTTAATACTTAATTTTTATAGCTTATTTAGTTGTTTTCAATTTGTTGGTGTTTTCACTTCAAATACTTTTTGAAAATGTAAATCGTAAGTTCATGTATGTTAAACATTAAAATATAAAATTCATCGACATTTTCCATTACAATTACTACAAAATTGCATTTCGAACTTAATTTTATGGAGAAAATACGTTAAAAATTGGCTTATCGGCTTATCCGTTTCACATTGGTCTTTTGTAAAATAGATCCAAGATACTAAACCAAACCACAACCCCCCTTGAGATTTTTATTAGTTAATGAGTCAGTAAGTCAATGACTAGGCTTGATTTATCGTGGATATATTATATATTTATGTTAATATACATAGTCCAGAAAAGATGTACTCACTCCTCAAGAAATCTCCAAAACCACTGAGCAGATTTTGATGGAGTTTGGAAAACGGGAAATTAGCTTTTGTATCATAGAGACCCAACCACATGATTCTAAGTTCCATTCCTAAAGGGTAGGAACAGCTCCTCAACGTTACCTTTTTTCTATAAGAATAACTCTGTTATTAATTTGGTTTGATAATTTAATTCAAACAACTTAAGCAAAAAATATAAACATAATACAAATCTTGCCTGGTTTAGTTTTGATTGTGATAAGTTTAAGGTAATTTCTATTGGACTAACTCTGAAAAGATTGCACTACTTTGAATCCCCCTCCTCACAGGGTTTTCTAGACTATAAAACTTTCTAAGAGAACGGCAGCAGGATGAACTTTTATATTGATATGATGGTTTAGAGAGAACAACGGAGAGGTACGCAAGCGTAGAGAACCGCCCCGAAGAGAAGCAATGGCTGTATAACTGAAATAATTTACGTTAAAAACCTCGAAGTATGCTGTAAATTACTCTATGATAAACCTATTTTCTATTAAATGGTTTAAAATATAAACCTTGTGAATTTCGCCGAAGTAGTATAAGGGCTTATTGCAACTCATCATAACACTACCGACATCATGAAAGAAGCAGTAGAAATTTAAATCCTTCAACAGATCTCCCCGCCCAAGTGGGGCATTTCGGTTTTACTACCACTTGCAAATATGAATCTCGAATATCTCCCCGAAGCCCAGCCTGGAGGGGAGGGGTGATATTCTGGATTGAGACAGAACTGCTGTATAAAAGAGCATTTCGGATTTGATGACTCCAGAGAAAGCCAGAAGCGGAATCATAGGAGTATAAAGTCAAGTGTAGGGAGTAAACGTGGCATAAAACCCGCCCCATTGCAAGTCATTTAGAAGATGAGTAACAAAATGGCTGCGCTAAACACTTGTTGTAGTCTGGCCTTGTTTCCAAAAATTGGGCTTGACTGTTGCAAACTTTTTGTACACATGATAATTAAAGTCTCCTAGATTATACGTTTCTATGTTACAGTTGTTACATAAATGTACTTATGGGTACGTTTACACGTTTAGTACATATGCATGTGAACATCTATACGCATAGCTTAATATTATATGAAGATACTTTATGTACATAGGTGTTAATGTATTCGTAAATTTGGTTGGATGCGTAGATATTTTTTTGAACGTAAATACATTGGTATAGGCCTACATACACGTAAATTATAATTTTTATGTACCTAGTTACTTAGTATATGTATTTAGGTCCGTGTAGCGTTTTTGTACATGTTACGTTTTATGTATGTAGTTGCGTTTTTGTACGTATATATTGTGTAAATAGTTACGTGTTATGTATGTAGTTACGTTTGTGTACGTATATATTGTGAAAATATTTACGTGTTATGTATGTAGTTACGTTTGTGTACGTATATATTGTGAAAATAGTTAGTGTTATGTATGTAGTTACATTTGTGTACGTACATATTGTGTAAATAGTTACGTGTTATGTATGTAGTTACGTTTGTGTGCGTAAATATTGTGTAAATAGTTACGTGTTAAGTGTGTATTTACGTTTATGTACGTATATATTGTGTAAATAGTTACGTGTTAAGTATGTAGTTACGTTTGTGTGCGTACATATTGTGTAAATAGTTACGTGTTAAGTATGTAGTTACGTTTGTGTACATATAGATTGTGTAAATAGTTACCTTTTATGTGTGTAGTTACGTTTGTGTAAGTTACGTCTTGTGTACTAGCTATGTTTTTGTACTATTTGCGTTCATTTGTGCAGTTACGTTTTTTTACGTAGTGATATTTATGATCATAATTAAGTTTGTATACGTAACGGATTTGTTTGCATTAGCAGTTATGTTTGTTCAAAGTAGTTTGTGTAGATATTGTGATGTATGCATGCTACACCACAATAATAATAACTACTAAGACAGGCTTAACTGCTGACGCATACAAAGTCTAAATCATGAATGTTATACATTTATTGTGTATCTTAGCTGTGATCCTTCAATTACATTCTTGGACTCTTCGGAAGTTGCTTCAGTGTAACAAATCGCCTCTATATACTACGTGATAAATATCCACCCCACCACCCCAAATCCATACCTATCCCACTAGGATAGCTTTATTAAGGTCGTTATAGACTTTTTAGTTATTCCAGTCGCTGACTAACACAATAGGTACGAAACCAATTCTTACATTCTTACATATGAGACGCCGACACAATCTTGTTGGTGTTTTAAGGCGAATATGAATGATTATATGAGTGTAGGATGAGTGTGGATGAGTGTAGTCTGGTTACTAACTGAGTTCAACTGTTCCTCAGAAAGGGCAATTTATTAATATCCCAACAGCCAAGGCTATTACTAAGGGACCTACAGCTTTACGTGGAATCCTAACCACGTAGTGCTGGTCTGATTTTTAGCTGATTGACAAGCCTGATACTCAGTTATCTCCCCCACACAACAACCGCACAATGATTACCACCATTGTGCGGATTTTAATTTAAACTCAGACCAAAAGAGTCCCGCTCCGTAGATTTTACTTATTTTCTCCTACCTACGTGTAGTCTATAGAAGAGAAAAGGTCTAGATGGTAGGAAAAGTCCGCACTGTACTAAAAGTTGTAGATGGGAAAGGTACATCTAGAGTAAGAAATTTCCTTACGTTTTCTTAATTTTTATATCCAATCCTTTTTTTCTTTCTGATAAAGGCTCCATCAAATAAGCCAGTTCTGTACATTTCCTCTGCTGTCTCTTTCCAAGTAAAAGTTTTCTATGAGGAAGGCCCATAAAGTAAGAAAATTCCTTCCATTACCCATCTTTTACTCTTATCTCAGTAAAACAGTGATGAAGAAGTGATGAAGGAAAAAAGGACAGGAAAAATCCATATATATCTTAGTTTTCGCTTCCATAATGTAAGCCAATGATGAATTATAAGGGAACGAACATTCTGTAGGTCTACATTTTCCCTGTTTCCTCTTACTCAAGTAAGGCTTTTTATGAGGAAAGCTCTATAGGCTGGTAACAAGTAATGCATTTTGCCTGTTTCTCTTATTTGATTGAGTTTGTAGGGTAAATACACCCATAATCTTGATCTTACATAAGGTAGACGAATTCTCTGGGTTGTCGGACCTGTTGTAAAAATTGGTTGTGAGTATATTCTCATTAAATAGAAAATGCTATTTAATAACTTAGTTAAGCTCCTTGGGACGTAGTACGTCGTGGCTGATACTCATCATGTACAAGAATTTTGTTAAATTTGCCTGATTTTACACGTATTTTAACTAACCAACTTAATGAAAAATATGCTACGTTTGGATTAAAAATCCAGAACGTCGATTAATTTGTATTAAAACGCCTAGTTGTTTGGATCTTAAAATTAATATTCAATTAGATTGTTTAGTAAATTCCATCAGTATTATGTGTAGGGTAGGTAGGTTTTGAGAAAAGCCTACTTGTTCATGATTTCTGACCTGCAACTAAAGTATGTTTACAAGCTTTTCTTAGTATAAATATTGTTAATTGAATCTTTGAAAACGTTTTGAAAAGTGTAATCAAGCCCATGTACTCAGAACAATTAATTAAATTCATTTGCAGTGTTCTAAGTATATTTAAAAAAGTATACAATATAATGTGTTTTCAAAAAATTAGCAATAGTTCTATAATGTTTGTATTTAATTTTATGAAACGATTAAATGTAGCCTATACAAACATAAGTTTTGCTTTTAATGTTTAAAATTGTTTAAATATCTTACAACTAACACCACATTATGATGATATAAAGTAAAATTTAGATTATTTTTATAAATAACGAGAAAATTATCTTTTTTTCATAAAGTCACTTTACGTAAAAATAAGTCATTGCAAATGTTTCTCCTCACTCAAATACAACTGTACAAATCTTCCCAGATCGAGGAGTTATTTGTTCACAAACGGTCAATGATTTTTCTCCCCGAGTGTCTTTGAAGTGACCGTCAAGGCTTAAGGGCTCAACCCCTGATTGGGTGGCGAGAGATTGACCGGGATAGAGACGCCGAGATAGGTCTGGACAGTTCAAAGTGGACGACGAAAGAGCTCAAGGGGAAGGTTTTCTCATCCTACTCCCCCATAAAATAAAAACATTTATTTTGATGTGTCGCAAAATATAAAAATTCAATAGCAAAGCTAGGTAAGACTTTTGTGGAACTTAAATTGGTAAATTATCAAACAACTTATCTTTGTAACTAACCCTCAGTTTCTTTGTAATAATGTTGATAGTGATGGCGATGGTGAGGAGGATGAGGATATGGGTGTTGGTGGTGATGGTGGTAGTAATTAAAATGGTGGTGGAGTTATGATAGTAGCAGTGATGGTTATGGTAGTAGTGGTCGTGAAGGTGGTGGTGTTGGTGATGATGATGGTGGTGATGGTGGTGGTTAGTGGTGGTGGTTGTGGTGTTGGCGGTGGTGGTAGTGGTGATGGTGGTGGTTAGTGGTGGTGGTTGTGGAGGTGGTGGTGTTGGTAGTGATGGTGGTGGTGGTGGTGATGGTGGTGGTTATTGGTGGTGGTTGTGGTGTTGGCGGTGGTGGTAGTGGTGATGGTGGTGGTTAGTGGTGGTGGTTGTGGAGGTGGTGGTGTTGGTAGTGATGGTGGTGGTGGTGGTGATGGTGGTGGTTATTGGTGGTGGTTGTGGTGTTGGCGGTGGTGGTAGTGGTGATGGTGGTGGTTAGTGGTGGTGGCTGTGGAGGTGATGGTGTTGGTAGTGATGGTGGTGGTGGGTGATGGTGGTGGTTATTGGTGGTGGTTATTGGTGGTAGTTGTAGTGTTGGCGGTGGTGGTAGTGGTGATTGTGGTGATTGTGGTGGTTAGTGGTGGTGGTTGTGGAGGTGGTGGTGTTGGTAGTGATGGTGGTGGTGGTGGTGATGGTGGTGGTGGTGGTGGTGGTGATGGTGGTGGTTAGTGGTGGTGGTTGTGGTATTGGTGGTGGTGATCTTGATGATTATAATGATATTTTAAAATATAGGTAATAACTAACAAGTTTATGTCTTGATATAGATTCAATTATGCAGTTAGAACATCTTAAAATAAACCAAACTTTTTTAACAAATATATATACACTTATATTTTAAAAACCTACTAATAGTTATCTGATTCATCCCTTAGCACTCATATGAAATAAAGTCACCAGCTTTTGATATCCGAGTTGTTTAGAAGGGCAAGACCCAAATCCAATAAAACTGAGGACAATTGGTACCGACAATAATAGGCTGGTCCATATCGCCTATAAGGGTGGCAAGGAAGGGTGTGGCGATGGGGGATGATAAATCAAAAGGGAGTCGTCATCATTAGCAAAACATTCCAGGACGAGGCACCGCATTTAATTTTGTCTTTAAAAGAGTCATGAAATATTACTAAAATTAAGCTTGATAAAATGAAAGCTGTATGATTTGAGAATCAACCCATACCTCTGAGAGCTGAGAAGATAAACCATATTCAAATAAGTTATTACAAAATAAATGACTTACAGAGAATATGTTTAATGCTACATAAAAACTGTTTTATACGATAAAGATATTATAATAACTATTTCAATAAATACGATTTAGTAAATTTTTTTATTGTAATATTTTACGAAAGTAGTACAATTGAAATATATTATAATATGATAACTATCATGAGTGCTGAATTCTAAAATGTAATCATGTAATTTAAAAAATACGAGAAACAGATGAAACGTAATGTACACCATATTATATTCAGACGGCATTAAATTACACCATACGATATTCAGACTACAAGTAATTTACACCATACGATATTCAGACTACATGTAATTTACACCATACGATATTCAGACTACATGTAATTTACACCATACGATATTCAGACTACATGTAATTTACACCATGCGATATTCAGACTACATGTAATTTACACCATACGATATTCAGAATACATGTAATTTACACCATACGATATTCAGACTACAAATAATTTACACCATACGATATTCAGACTACAAATAATTTACACCATACGATATTCAGACTACATGTAATTTACACCATACGATATTCAGACTACATGTAATTTACACAATACGACATTCAGACTACATGTAATTTACGCCATACGATATTCAGACTACATGTAATTTACACCATACGATATTCAGACTACATGCAATTTACACCATGCGATATTCAGACTACATGTAATTTACACATTACGATATTCAGAATACATGTAATTTACACCATACGATATTCAGACTACAAATAATTTACACCATACGATATTCAGACTACAAATAATTTACACCATACGATATTCAGACTACATGTAATTTACATCATACGATATTCAGACTACATGTAATTTACACAATACGACATTCAGACTACATGTAATTTACACCATACGATATTCAGACTACATGTAATTTACACCATACTATATTCAGACTACATGTAATTTACACAATACGACATTCAGACTACATGTAATTTACACCATACGATATTCAGAATACATGTAATTTACACCACACGATATTCAGAATACATGTAATTTACACCATACGATATTCATACTACATGTAATTTACACCATACGATATTCAGACTACATGTAATTTACACCATACGATATTCAGAACACAAGTAATTTACATCACACGATATTCAGATTACATGTAATTTACAACATACGATATTTAGAATACATGTAATTTACACCACACGATATTCAGAATACATGTAATTTACACCATACGATATTCAGACTACACATAATTTACACCATACGATATTCAGACTACAAGTCATTTACACCATACGATATTCAGAATACATGTAATTTACACCATAATATATTCACAATACATGTAATTTACACCATACGATATTCAAACTACAAGTAATATACACCATACGATATTCAGAATACATGTAATTTACACCATAATATATTCAGAATACATGTAATTTACACCATAATATATTCACAATACATGTAATTTACACCATACGATATTCAAATTACAAGTAATTTACACCATACGATATTCAGACTACATGTAATTTACACCATACTACATTCAGAATACATGTAATTTACACCATACGATATTCAGACTACATGTAATTTACACCATAATATATTCACAATACATGTAATTTACACCATACGATATTCAGATTACATGTATTTTACACCATACTATATTCAGAATACATATAATTTACACCATACAATATTCAGACTACATGTAATTTACACCATACTATATTCAGACTACATGTAATTCTTAACATATATAATTAATTGAGATAAAGTTTAATTTATAACCTGTATTATTCAGAACCAGTCTAACCTAAACTGCATGTTATTTGTACCATAGTTAGGTAAAGTGTTGAATAAATATTATCAATAAAGAGCTACAAAATATGGTCTTGTGTAATGTCAGAGGACGAAAATAATTGATAAATGTCACAGTTAAATTTGTGTATAAAGAAAATCACTTTGTTCTTAATGCTTTAATAAAATCATTAGCAGTTTTAATAAATGTTCTAATGAAAGGGCCAGTGACCCGGAATAATTCGCACTTTTTTTTGCTTTGTGTGTGTCTGACAGAGTTTACAAGTGTATTTAGTAGGATAGTTTTTTTTCTATTCACTTCTTACTGATATCCTCGGCCAAGTGCCCTAAAAATAACCCTATAATACAGAAAATTTGTAAAATTTTACATACAGTCTAAAAGTTGTAAAAGGAAAATCCGTTTGGAAGAGGAACGGATGTCGTATGTCAGCGAACAAGATGTCAACAACTCAATCAGTATTACTTTACTGCTGTGCTGAGTTTAAGAGGGGGCTTGGCATTGCTTCCGCATTCCTCAGCAGTATATTACTGCGTCAGCAAGTTTAGTTGACAGATGTAAGCCTTCCGAAAGCGATTTTACTGAGTTCTCATTGTCTTCTTAGAAAGCTGATTTCGTCCAATAAGAAAACATGCGAGAAGCTCATGTTAAGTATGTAATATGATTTTATGAGTAATCTTTCTTAAAGTTACTCTTTTTGCAATTGAGAGACATCTAAAATATATGAGAACCAATAAGTCCAGGTGTTTCTTTGCTGGCCAAAATTTCATATCCCTTCTCCACAATATTACTGAATACATAATTAAAGGAGGTCATCTTTAATGCAAAAATATAGCCATTTTTGATTCTAGTTGGCCGATTATCCGCAGCAAGGCGCTAGTGTCTCTTAAAAGTCGTACGTAACACTAGCGCTCGCAGCGTCTGAACTCACAAGTAGCATCGAAATCGGCTGTACTTTTAGACAATAGGTTGATCGTATTTAATCTGTTAATAATATATTTTGTAACTGCATTTACATTAAGTGAGGGCCGGCACCACGTAATGTTCTTGACATTTACATTAAGTGGGGGCCGGCACCACGTAATGTTCTTGACATTTCTTTAAAACTTAAGATTATATAAAATATACCCTACCCACTCAATCCTCCATATTTGTTCACTGATCGTCTATATAATACATTCGGAGGCTTATAGAGGCCCTCGAGACCTTAGTTTGTTTATAGCTGTACTAAACATGTTCGAAAACTAAGACTGTACCACCGAGTAGTTGATTATGTCGTAATTTTCATCTGCACTAAAAATAAAAATGTATTGGTTAATATCATTTCTTACATTTTGATAGTATTTTAGTAAAACTAAATAAACTTTTTATTAAATTTGTATCACAAGCTCAGCAGACTAAATTGCTTAGTCTTATTCCTCTTCCATCTCCTGAAGGATAAACGTAGTGATTATTAGTACAAATTTATAAAGATTACTTTAGTGGTAACTGCTTCTTAGGCTTTTGCTGCGGCCAAAAGAATTTGACCTCTGTTTCTCTTTTCTCTGTGTTAATGCATATTAATTTATTGCGAACATTTACTTATTATTTAATGATAATAATTCTTATTTCTAGAACTAAATAATTGTGTCTTAATTTATATTCACCTTTATCCAATATAATTTAGGATGGGATGCTGAATGCTCATTGGTCCTGGCGCTTTTGTTGACAACTCTCTCAGAAATGTAGAAGTCGTAGGTTGGATCCAAGCCATAAAGACACACCTCAGGCAAGATACAACTCAGAGACATGCGGACAAATAGGCATAAAATTCAAAGACTCAGGCTCGGCTCCGAGGGTCCTAAAAATGGAAACTGCAATACGTCCTTTGTCTTGGCAGAGAATCCTGAATAATTTATTTCCCGAATGTTATAGAAGGTACGATTTTAGAAACCCACAGTTGCTGGTTTTTATATATTCTAAAATGTTCATACATAACTAATTTGACAGTAAATTAGACAATGAGATTGTGCACTCATATCAGATTTCAATGTTATTTTAGATGCATTTATTTCAGTATCAATTACTTTTCTGCTTGCATTATAATCAACGTGCTTTAAAACTACATATCTTTATTTGAAGATAGTTAAATAAAGTTATAAAAAATTACTCATAGTTATGTTCTCATAATTAATTAAATATTGTAGAAACCCAAATAGAAAGAACAATTTTAGATAAATAGTGAAATTAAACGTCAAGTCTCCCGGTTTCGACCTAACATTGTGATGTAATTCAAAAACTACTACTACAGTATCGAATCCTGGGATCCGATGTGCTAACCCCACATTTATGGATGGCAACGATATGTCTGTATATCGGAAATATCGATAAACATGTTTCGATATATTGATATATTAGTATCGATATTTCCTTTCAATAATATCGACCATGTGGTTTCTGGACATTAGTGCATAATTTTAAACATATAAATCATTTACAATTCGATACATCGGTTACCCGCTATATCAATATTTTTGTTTCGATACTATCGTTAGTTCGATATATCGATAATTCAATATATCGATATCTTGAAAATATTTCCCATCCCTACAGTCACGCACCGGACTGTAAAAATCTTGATCTGCGTGGTACTTGAGTTCCCATTCGTGGATTAGTATTTTTAAAGCTATTTACTATTGATTTTATAGTAATAGAGTTTTAATGATAATATACTAATATACAATCGATATGACAGTATCTTAACAGTCTTCTTCAGTGAATAATTTAGTCTTTCTCGAGTCTCCGACCCTCTACCTGGTGTTTGACTTTGGAACTGCTTGTACTCCGTTGACTATCAGAAGAACGGTTGTCGTCTGACCGTCCGTCCCCAAACCATTGATGGTAACGTGTATGTCAGTAGCTAATGCCCGCGTTTTGCTTTTGAACATTACTTCACTTGAAAATGTTTCCCGGTTACATTTTTCAATACGTGCATTTCAAATTTTAACATGCTTTTTAGGACAAGTGTGACTGGTGCTCTCTAAAATATATTTTGTTCTAACTGTTTTCGTTTATTTTCAAAAAATATATGAATATAGAACAATAGTTATTGGTGTATAAAAACAAAATAAAGGTATACAATGAAAATCTTATCTCAGGGGGCTCTAGACAATTGTATTCTCTTTTAAAAAATCATAAAGTTAAATATTTTACTTTCATAAATAAAGCTACACCTTTGTTTGAGTTTAACATTGACTTTATGGAGAGTGAGATAAAAACGAAGGTAGGCGTGGTGTAGCAGATTCTTAAGCAAAAAGCACTTAAAACATAAAAATATATCTTGTTAACTTGTCAACAATTTTGAGGTCGTTGGAACAAGTTTTCATCGACTCTCCCCTACGGACTTAATTTACTTTGTACGTCAAATGGCCTAATGGCTATTGCGAGTAGAACACATCCAACACTCTGTATGTAGCCGTTACAGCCCTCCTAACAACCCCCGGCGACAAAACACGACAGGGAAGAACACGAACAATTATTGACCGCAGTGTCAAGACCGGTGTACAGCACCATAAAGGTTTACGGCGCGTCGTATATATCTTGGGCAGGCCAATCGTGCCCAACACACGCGGTCGAAATCGTGAGGATGTGTTTGAATAAGGCATTGCCCGTGCAATATCCACCCCGCCGTAATATTCCGGTAATACGCTTTCCATAAATGTCCCCTTCACGTGAGGCTTGATCAAATGGCCCACTTTAATATTCTCTTTTCCATTATGTAGATGAATTTCTACATTTAGGATTTCTTGATATTTGTTCCTTTTTAAAATTTTGTGTTTTTCGCATAATCAAACCTTAACCGAATAAAATTTTGACATATTTTCCAGGCGTTTTTTTGTACAGCTCCGTTTAAGACAGCAAACTTATTAGTCGATAAGTTATTTGGCATTATACAGACTTTAATGTTTCCACTATCTCTTACAGAACCGGCGCGTATACATTTGATAACTAACCAAACTTTAAAAGTTCCTTTTCGTGTATCAAATACTTAAGTTTACTATCGATATAAACTTAAGGATAAGTTTTAATGTTGGTTGATTTGAGTATAAAAAGATATTTAAATTATTAATCCAGATAATTTTGAGTAAGGCTCTAAATGTAAATTTAGAAAATGTTGCAAAAATACCGAAAGACTTTTTAGTCGCTAAACATAAATCATAACACTTACAGTATTTGACAAACACAAAGAGAGTGTAACACGTGAACAATCAATGTTCAGCACAACTAGCAAGAATTCGATCTTAGGAAGAATCTCCGACAGAGCTTTTGTTCATAAAAGTTTACAAAAATTGAAATTGACTTGATACTCATAAAGACATTAACTCTTAAATCACCTCTTAAAAGTAGTCCATAAGAAGATAGGGCCGGAATGGCAGGTACCTGCACTCAGTGAGCTGTAGTCACAGAGGGAGTATAGAGCGAAGACCTTAGACCGGCCTCGGTGACAGGGAATGTCCAATACAAGGCTCAACATGTGGCGGAATGGCAAGGACCTGTACACAGTGTGCTGTAGTCACAGAGGGAGTATAGAGCGAAGACCTTAGACCGGCCTCGGTGACAGGGAATGTCCAATACAAGGCTCAACATGTGGCGGAATGGCAAGGACCTGTACACATTGTGCTGTAGTCACAGAGGGAGTAGAGAGCGAAGACCTTAGACCAGCCTCGGTGACAGGGAATGTCTAATACAAGGCTCAACATGTGGCGGAACGGCAAGGACCTATACACAGTGTGCTGTAGTCACAGAGGGAGTATAGAGCGAAGACCTTAGACCGGCCTCGGTGACAGGGAATGTCCAATACAAGGCTCAACATGTGGCGGAATGGCAAGGAACTGTACACAGTGTGCTGTAGTCACAGAGGGAGTAGAGAGTGAAGACCTTAGACCAGCTTTGGTAACAGGGAATGTCCAATACAAGGCTCAATATGTGGCGGAATGGCAAGGACCTGTACACAGTGTGCCGTAGTCACAGAGGGAGTAGAGAGTGAAGACCTTAGACCAGCTTTGGTAACAGGGAATGTCCAATACAAGGCTCAACATGTGGCGGAATGGCAAGGAACTGTACACAGTGTGCTGTAGTCACAGAGGGAGTAGAGAGTGAATACCTTAGACCAGCTTCGGTGACAAGGAATGTCCAATACAAGGCTCAATATGTGGCGGAATGGCAGGTACCAGCACACAGTGTGCCGTAGTCACAGAGGGAGTAGAGAGTGAATACCTTAGACCAGCCTCGGTGACAGGGAATGCCCAATACAAGGCTCAATATGTGGCGGAATGGCAGGTACCTGCATACAGTGTGCCGTAGTCACAGAGGGAGTAGAGAGTGAAGACCTTAGACCAGCTTTGGTAACAGGGAATGTCCAATACAAGGCTCAATATGTGGCGGAATGGCAGGTACCTGCACACAGTGTGCCGTAGTCACAGAGGGAGTAGAGAGTGAAGACCTTAGACCAGCCTCGGTGACAGGGAATGTCCAATACAAGGCTCAATATGTGGCGGAATGGCAGGTACCAGCACACAGTGTGCCGTAGTCACAGAGGGAGTAGAGAGTGAAGACCTTAGACCAGCTTCGGTGACAGGGAATGTCCAATACAAGGCTCAATATGTGGCGGAATGTGGCAGAATGCTTCACAAATCACTTCCCGCCAAATTAAACCTCGGCTGACAAACTTTGTCTCAAGATTTCCTCTTTAGTTCGTCACAACGTTACAACGGTTCATGAGACCAACTTAGAAGGGTTGTTTGAATTTCATGAGTATATGTATTACTTGAGGGTAGTCATTGGGACAGAGATGTTATAAAACAGGTGTAATAACCATTTACATACTAAACAGACCAGTGTTTAATATTTCGTATACTTGCTCATCATAAATGTTTGATTGTGTCTTAAGTCCTTTAAAAATAATGTTTATTAACTTAAATCGTTTTGGTAACCAAACAGAGCACAGTAAGGGGAAATTTTAAATTAAAAAAAATCTTGGCAAACAGTTTTACTATTATTTTACCTTATAATTTTTTATTTTTAGTCGGTTGCCTTATAACTAGGCCTACACTCTGACGCTATTTTTGTATTCATATTTAATTTTTACTTATTATGTTACATAACGTATAAGCTGTTGGACTACTCTAAAGTTTAATTTTTAATTTCATAGAGTTAGAGAAAATTTGACAGCTTTTTATGACAATTTAAGTGAATTTATCGGTCAGCTCTTTCAGAGAAAAAATTGCTTTGTTTACTTTTGATTATTTTCGTATTGAATATATTTTATTTGTATATACACGCAATAGGCTATCATATAAAAAATTAAGAGTTTACTACAGACATATAATATAGTCAAAGCGAAAAATAGATTTTTCCTTACGTTACGATGATAAATCAGGTGGAAAAATAGAACAAAAAATGAATCATACGTGACTCTATCCTCACATAGTAAATAGTATTACAGAAAAAATACTAATTGGAATAAATTATAAAAGACTCTACTTATACTTTTGAACTACTAATTATTTTATGAAACAAATTAACAAACTTTGTTTTTTTACTGGATCTTTATGGTAACCTCAAATGCGAGGCAGTTGTCAATTTTTTATTTTAAATTAATATGAATTCTCTCTGTCTTGCTATACTTTGACTTGGCTTTTCGGTCGTAGCTATCAACGTTGTGCATTTTTAAATTACTTGCTTATTTTTTTGTTTTGGTTTTTCATCAGATGAATATCACAACCAGATACGCAGAAAATCACACCTACTACTATGCTGAATGCCGAAAATCTTAGGTTAGGTTTGGACAGGTTAGATTAGGTCAGGTTAGGTTAGGTTTGGTCAAGGCAAGACAAGACAAGACAAGACAGGACAGGACAGAACGTGGTAGGACAGTTCAGGTTAGGTGAAGTTATAGTATGTTGGGTCAGAACCGAAAATCTTTAATTCTTCTAAATCCCCCACTGCAAAAAAAATGATATACCAACAAACATTACTATCAATATATTAAATTATTAGACATCATTTTCTATGAGAATCACAAACCCTATCGCAAAAGATTTTCTAGGAAATAACAGAAACATTTTGTGGGTTGATTATCATTGCTCATATTAGATTTTCTAGAGGAAAATAATATAATAAAGTTTTTATCAGTTAAATGTAACCTTAAAAATAATATATAGACAATCAGTGAGCTAAAAAAAGGTTCATTAAGATGTTAGATATCACCATGCCGTATCAGTAGATCATTTACCGCCTGATGTCAGTTTGCTAAAGTCCTTTCTTTTGACATGTTATCAATATATAATGTAAGTATTAATAAAAATATGGCAAAACAATAAAAACACCTAAGAATAAATATTCTGAGAATATTAGTGGAATAACTGACTGTCTTGATTTTTAATTTAATCACTTTTATTTTCTATTTTTAAGTTTGCGTTTTACCACCTGGTGGTGGTGGTAGATTGCAGATTTCGAAACGTCGTAGATATTACTCATGTACATCTACAAATATAGGCCTACACAGACAGTTTACTTAAAATCATTGATTTAATTGACGTAATATTGTCTTATCCTATTTACTTATGAGATTCCGTCTCTGCCACAAGTTAAGCTGGCAGTCGTCGCGCAGCAGTCTCCACCAAGCAGGAACGCCAGGAATGTTTAATACAAGGCCCTCAGTCAATATGAGGTCCTGGAGCTGCTGTCCTGCTCCACAAATCACTTCCAAATGGACCCACACCATCCAGGATTGCTTCTCCACTCCCGGAGATTTCCTGGGATAATAACACTTCTTTTCAAACATAGACGCTTAAATGTTACTGAATCTGAAATTAACGTAAGGATATTGTTTGAATTTTTTATAACTGAAAAATAACGTTGAATTACAAGAAAAGTTAAAACATTTGGAGCGAAAAATATTTGCTTTTTATTTGAGCCAATTCGTTCGGAATTGTTGGCCCCTTTATCTGACCCCCAAACTCAAAACTATTTTCTATAGCAATAACTACCAAAATAACTTGGATATTCGAATATTTGGAGGGAAATAAAGACATTTACCATTATCAGCAGTTCCTTAGTCTAACCTACCCTAAAGTATGTTTCACTGTTATAACCTATCCATATACATCCTGTCGGCGCAGAAATTATGTGCACCCGAGTTTGATAATTGTTTACTAAGAAATTGAGAGGTATATCAAAATACCAATCACAGCAATGTTTTCATCTGTTAATTACACATTATTGAAGGTGCATTTTTAAATTTTATTATGTTTTAATAGTTTTTATCCTAGTAGAAAAAAAATACCAAAATTATAACTAGTATTCACCTAACCTACTTACACGTATAGTGGCATTACCCACCCGCCCACCCATACACGTACAGTGGCATTGACCCACCCTCCCGCCCATACACGCACAGTGGTATTGACCCACCCGCCCACCAATACACGCACAGTGGTATTGATCCACCCTCCCGCCCATACACGCACAGTGGTATTGACCCACCCGCCCACCCATACACGCACAGTGGTATTGACCCACCCTCCCGCCCATACACGTACAGTGGCATTACCCACCCTCCCACCCATACACGTACAGTGGCATTGACCCACCAACCCACCCATACACACACAGTGGTATTGACCCAACCGCCCACCCATACACGCACAGTGGTATTGATCCACCCTCCCGCCCATACACGCACAGTGGTATTGGCCCACCTGCCCACCCATACACGTATAGTGGCATTACCCAACCGCCCACCCATACACGTACAGTGGCATTGACCCACCCTCCCGCCCATACACGCACAGTGGTATTGATCCACCCGCCCACCCATACACGCACAGTGGTATTGATCCACCCTCCCGCCCATACACGCACAGTGGTATTGACCCACCCGCCCACCCATACACGCATAGTGGTATTGACCCACCCTCCCGCCCATACACGTACAGTGGCATTACCCACCCGCCCACCCATACACGTACAGTGGCATTGACCCACCCTCCCGCCCATACACGCACAGTGGTATTGACCCACCCTCCCGCCCATACACGCACAGTGGTATTGACCCACCCGCCCACCCATACATGCACAGTGGTATTGACCCACCCTCCCGCCTATACACGCACAGTGGCATTACCCACCCGCCCACCCATACACGTACAGTGGCATTGACCCACCCTCCCGCCCATACACGCACAGTGGTATTGACCCTCCCGCCCACCCATACACGTACAATGGTATTGATCCACCCTCCCGCCCATACACGCACAGTGGTATTGACCCTCCCGCCCACCCATACACGTACAGTGGCATTACCCACCCGCCCACCCATACACGTACAGTGGCATTGACCCACCCTCCCGCCCATACACGCACAGTGGTATTGACCCTCCCGCCCACCCATACACGTACAGTGGTATTGACCCACCCGCCCACCCATACACGTACAGTGGCATTGACCCACCCTCCCGCCCATACACGCACAGTGGTATTGACCCTCCCGCCCACCCATACACGTACAGTGGTATTGACCCACCCGCCCACCCATACACGCACAGTGGTATTGACCCACCCTCCCGCCCATACACGCACAGTGGCATTACCCACCCGCCCACCCATACACGTACAGTGGCATTGACCCACCCTCCCGCCCATACACGCACAGTGGTATTGACCCTCCCGCCCACCCATACACGTACAGTGGTATTGACCCTCCCGCCCACCCATACACGTACAGTGGTATTGACCCACCCGCCCACCCATACACGTACATTGGTATTGACCCACCCGCCCACCCATACACGTACAGTGGCATTGACCCACCCTCCCGCCCATACACGCACAGTGGTATTGACCCTCCCGCCCACCCATACACGTACAGTGGTATTGACCCACCCGCCCACCCATACACGTACAGTGGCATTGACCCACCCTCCCGCCCATACACGCACAGTGGTATTGACCCTCCCGCCCACCCATACACGTACAGTGGTATTGACCCACCCGCCCACCCATACACGCACAGTGGTATTGACCCACCCTCCCGCCCATACACGCACAGTGGCATTACCCACCCGCCCACCCATACACGTACAGTGGCATTGACCCACCCTCCCGCCCATACACGCACAGTGGTATTGACCCTCCCGCCCACCCATACACGTACAGTGGTATTGACCCTCCCGCCCACCCATACACGTACAGTGGTATTGACCCACCCGCCCACCTATACACGTACATTGATATTGACCCACCCGCCCACCCATACACGTACAGTGGCATTCACTGATAGTATGCATCAACTTCATACTTTTATTACTCATAACTCAGCCAATACTTCGCATTTATATTTTAATATGTGATTGACAGGACGGTTTTCTATAAGTTATATAAATTTTAAACCGTGTGCATCAATGATTATGAATAATATCTTTAGTGCCAAAACATATGAATAATTACTGTATAATATTATATAAGTTTAAGGAATAAAGACAAAATTGGCACTAGTAATACAGTACTGTACTTTGTGTATAAAATCAATGCTATCACTTACAATATCCCCAAGTACAGTACTGTATTACTAGTGCCGATTTGTGCCGATTTGTGTATAAAATCAATGCTATCACTTACAATATCCCCAATAGATTTCCCATCCAATGTTAAATTTTGAGTTTCAAAATATCAGCTGTTTTTGTGGTCCATTGTGGTGCGCTAGTGTAGTCACATGTAAATGTAATGCAGTTTAAACCGGCTGTGGTTGCGGGCCTCACTAACTAACAAAATTACTGCCACAAATATTCCTATTAGATGGTTTATCTATTGTAGGTGTATACAATCAAGGGTGATAGGTACCTACATGGCGTCCGCTCATTGGTTACCATCGATGTGGACAATACTAGCCTGATGTGTCCATGTTGGGTGGTAGTCAATGTTTAGATGTTGTAGTGGACAGAACTGAGCATGAGGCTTGTCAGTTAGTTTAAAATTACTTTACTAAGTGGTTCGGATCCCGGATAAAACTGTAGATCCCATAGTTTCCCTGGATATTTGACTATCAAAATAGCTCTTTCTAAAGAACAGTCGATCTTAGTTAGTAACAATGACTACACTCGTTCATCTATATTCATCACACTCATTATCCGTCCATATCTCTAAAATTTGGCGACTATTGAATTATAATGAAAGAAGATACTGTAGTGATTCACTGGATCATCTAGGGCCAAGGGCTGAGTCCTTGTAATCTTTTACAGTTAAGCCACTTTCCTCGGCCTCCAGCTTTAAAATGAATCTAATCGCGATAGCTTATTTCCTTCCTAGTTCGAGATATATCGTGCTGACCGATTCGCTGACGGAATTAAATTTATTACTTTTGTCACTGTTATTCTTAATACATATTAAACACTGGCTGAAATACTTATCAGCTGACGTCCTTATCTACATAAATAATCTTCAATTAGGCCTATTATCGCAATAAGGATGTACGCAAATGTCCAAAATTATGTAACGTTTCCAAAACTTATGTTGATATTAGACACAACATGTTCTGTTAATTTTACACACACACACACACACACACAAATTAATTAAAACAAAAAGCACACATTACCATCTGACTTTGAGATATTGGTTAGAGAATTATTGATAAATTTTATTTTGGTTAAGTTTTTTTTTTGGGGGGTTATCCCTATATAGGTAAATAACTTATTGCAGCAATGTTGGAAATAAGTGTTTTGTTATAAGCTATTGCTGGAAATAACTACATTTCGTGACTGATATTATAAATATGTTGCAAATAATTTATATTTATTAAGGCACAGACAACTTAACCTTTTGTCGTATTCAGACTGTAGTATATGACCGGATTAAACCAGTGAACACATTCAGCTTCATGATTTTAAGAATTTGTTTTATTCACTGATAACTAAGTACAGTAGAAATAGTTTGAGGAAACAATCAGAAATTGTTTAATTGTCTTGTTAAGTTAATTATTTAATGTGCCTTCGGTGTTTCGAGTGAACGCATAATTAATTTGTATTTCGTACAAATCATGCTGAAGTTCAATTAAAACAATTTTTGTCTTAATTTCGTTTGAAAAGTGTTATAATTACTATAAAAAAATCAAGAAATGCAATATCGCTTAAAGACCCACACCAATTACGAAAGGTAGTACCAATTACGAAGTACTGTACCTGGGCTTTGAATCCTAGTCTTTTCGCAGAAGAAATAATACATTGAATAAAGCGGAGGAAAGCGCCTTCACAGGGTGAAATGCAATTTGGATGCAGTACCTAAATTACCTACTCTGATTTCTGAAGGCGCCTGATTAAAAAATATGACAATGGTTACAGTTGATGAATACGAATTGGCAGGTTCGTGTGACATTTTTAGATTATTTGCAAGACAGTTGATTAGTTCATAGCATACCTTTCATATTTTACATAATGTTTATCTATCTGAACGTATTTTTAATAAAGCGGAGAAAAGCGCCTTCACAGGGTGAAATGCAATTTGGATGCAGTACCTAAATTACCTACTCTGATTTCTGAAGGCGCCTGATTAAAAAATATGACAATGGTTACAGTTGATGAATACGAATTGGCAGGTTCGTGTGACATTTTTTAGATTATTTGTAAGACAATTGATTATTTAATAGCATACTTTTATATTTTACATAATGTTTATCTATCTGAACGTATTTTTAATCTCTATAAACACCCGATACGAAGTAACACTGCTTTCAATTCCCATTCATAGAACTTCGATATATAACAAATAATTCTCAGCGACTGCTTGCCGTCCTTGGAATAATCTGCCCGATCACATCAGAGGCGTTGTCGAGTGAGCTCAGTTCCGGTTTTTATAACTACTTAATCTTTTCTCTGTTTCTCAACTTGTTTTATTGTTGTTGTTTTTTTTTTTTTTTTCATAGTAATTAAAATGTTTTATTTTAGATTTTTAACAATAAAATTAAAATATAGTAATCTTTATTTGACTAGTAAATCTGTTAACCTAAAGTTACTTTATTAATTGTATTTGTTTAATAAATAATTAAAGTCTTATTTAATTGTATTTAATTAGTCTAACCCGCCCACCCATACACGTACAGAGGTATTGACTCACCCGCCCACCCATACACGTACAGTAATAGTGACCCACCCGCCCACCCATACACACACTGTGGTATTGACCCACCCGCGCACCCAAACACGTTCAGTGGTATTGACCCACCCGCCCGCCCATACACGCAAAGTGGTATTGACCCACCCGCCCACCCATACACGCACAGTGGTATTGACCCACCCGCGCACCCAAACACGTACAGTGGTATTGGTTCAGTGGTAGGTGTATGAATTTATTGTGTGTGTAACTTAAAACCCATACATGTACAGTGGTATTGACCCAACCATCTAACCATACACGTACAGTGGTATTTACCCACCCGCCTACCCATACATGTACAGTGGTATTGACCCAACCATCTAACCATACACGTACAGTGGTATTTACCCACACGGCCACCTATTCACGTACAGAGGTATTTTCGTGAGTTTTGTAGTTGTTATTGTTGGTTACGAGTAAGAGAAGAATTAATCTCGCCATCTGTACACTATGTTAGTAAAGTCATTTTTTCATTTCATTTCATATTTCCTCAAGTCGTATCAGAACGTATGTTTACAGCAGCTTGAAATAATATGAAATACAGTCCATGGAAGTTATGGTTATGGAAACTTTGCTAGAAATGCAGCATTCATTACGAGTGTTAATCGAAACAGTCATATTTATTTTCTTTTTAACCCCTAAAATACATCTCATAGTTCTTATTATTTATACCCCAAAGGCTGTAGGTAAAGTTCTCCATTAATTAACATATAATCTTACGATTCCTACTGATACTAGTAATGAGGATGTTTCACGCCGTTGACTTCACACAACTAACTCATCCACGACAGAAGAGAGTCCAAACAAAGACGACCACCAACCCCTCAGTGTGGGTGGTCTTTAAACCACTCAATTGGGCAGAAGTTCCAATTGAAAGCAATTCGTTATCGATAAGGGTTGTTTTTATAATTCACACCACTCAGAGCTAGGCGCGGGGGATGGGGGACATTAACGCTACGGCAGAGAGGGTGGTGGGGGTCCTAATGACACTGGCCCCAGTATTTATGGGCCCAAACTATGCAATAATCTGGACGAAGAGAGGGACGGATTCATTCCGCCGAGATGGATGACGCTTACACTTTATTGTCTCGATTTATTGCTGTGAAATCATGCTCTGGACATTTCGGAATTCGGGAGCTGTAAGGATTAATAATTGGGCCTTACGGCGGGAACAGGGTGAAAGGAGTTCTGGAACAAGGGGATATTACACTTGCATCAGTACAAGGGATGTGTTTTGTATATTTTAAAATATATTTCAATTGATGTTGTCTAGAAATAAGACTAAATTAGTATTAACGTATAGCTCGATTAGTATCGAGATGATCATCGATGGTCGGTGTTTTCAACGCCGATTCTTTAAGTTCGTTTGTTCATGGAAAATAATTTGGGAAGTAGTTGAGTTGTTAGGTGTTTATGTATCGATTCATACTAAAGACGGCTATTTAGTGTTTTTCTACCTCTGATAATGTTCATAGGGTTGACAATTAATTATGTTACACACAAACTGGCTAACTGCGATAGGTTTGTACATTGGTTAAAGTTAGGTTAGGTCAGAACAAGTTAGGTCAGGTCAGGTCAGGTTAGATTATATTAGATTACGCCAGTTTAGGTTAGGTCAGGTCAGGTTATGTTGGTCAGGTCAGATCAGGTTAGATTAGGTCAGGTCAGGTCAGGTTAGGTTTAGTCAGAACAAGTTAGGTCAGGTCAGGTCAGGTCAGGTTAGGTTAGGTCAGGTCAGGTCAGGTTATGTTTGGTCAGGTCAGATCAGGTTAGGTTAGGTCAGGTTAGGGTAGGTTAGGTTTAGTCAGAACGTTAGGTCAGGTTAGGTTAGGTTATATTAGATTAGGACAGTTTAGGTTAAGTCAGATTAGGTTAGATCAGGTTATATTAGGTTAAGTTAGGTCAGGTTAGGTAGGATCAGGTTAGGTCAGATCAGGTCAGGTTAGGTTTGGTAATATCAGGTTATTATTATTTACTTATTACCTAGATAGAACTGTATTCTAAAGCCAGCCACATGCCTGCTAATGCCTTATATTATTTTAACCGTTTTTAAACATTACCGTTTGAAAATTCCACTTATTTTACGTTTAATTATGTGGTTATATCTAAAAAATTAACACTGCTAAAAATTCTTTGGAATCAACTAAAAATTGTTTACCTTTAGAATCAAACCACTGAATTTTTAGCTGAAATATAACAAACATTGTCCCAGGAAATACTTTAATGCCGCAGATAAAGATCTGCAAGCTTTTGTTATTTAAAAAAGGTTGTCTTAGTTTATTCAGCTGCAATTAACGACAAATCTCTTATTATCAAATAAACGTACGTAGAAATATGTAGTGAACAGCCGTATGTCAGATCTAGCTCTCATTAACGCAACATTGTTATCTCGAATCAATGTAGTCTGAGGTACTCTTCAAATGACTGATAAAATCTGTCTCCTACCTCCTCCTGTTCTTAATAACCTCACCCCGGGGAGAAGCGTGCGAAGCGAACAAAATTACTGTTAACAGGTGAGCTGCTACCATTAATTAAAATCAGATTTGGAAACATATGAGTAATGAGGGCGTCATGAATCTGACCTCGCCCTTCGGGGGGGTGGGGAACACACGCGACGCCAACACCGCTGTTGGGGTCGTGAATTTACTGCAACTAGCACAGAGAACAAAGAAAGAGAGGTCACTTTCGGAATGCCTCAGTGACAGTTAGAAAAAGATTACAGAAATATTTATGAATCTGGAGCATCGGCTACAGAACAAGAAAACTGTCAGCTTCCTTTGGGTCCACTGAACACAATGTTTCTGTTCGGTGAAATTAGTTCGTGTTCGGTTTTCACAGGTAGCTCTCTCCCTCTGTAGCAGTCTCCCTCTGTATCTCTCTCTCTCTATTACTGGTAATAATAATCATATACTAGTAATAAATTTTTTGTAGAAGGCCTAATAAAAGCTGAGCTATTACTACGCCAAACTGTCATTCGAGCGCTTATTTGAACCTATCACCGTTAACACCCATTCAGCACGCTATTGGATGCTACCTCTGTTTCTTGCTTTTATGTAACCGTAGTCTGTACAAAAGCAACCTCTTATGTTACATTAATGCCTCTTTTTTTTAGTTTACTTTTTTTAAATAGGAGGTAACTGATAAAAAAATAAATACTTGTAATCAAATGATAGTATAACTTAAGAGTATTTGGTTCCGAAAGAGACTTTGAACTAAAAAACGTCACCAATGTTTCTTTTTTTCAACCTAATACTCATGTATATGCAAAGTTTTGAGTTTCTCCCTTAACTCGGTCCATTAACAAATGAGTTAGTAAATCTTAACTATTCCAGAGCTGTCCGTTTTTCGATGACCTGTAGTTTTGTTTTATCTTCTATTCGTTGTTAACTTAGCTCTTGAACACTTTTAACTCTAAATTTTTTTCAGCATAGCTCGTATTGGTATAACAATATACAAATTAACCCTGCAATTTTAAAAACGTAAATATTAAGCTTTTTTCCCATGTGCAGGATTAATTGGGTTAGTGGTTCATTAAATGTTGTTATTTATTGACGTTATAAGTTTGTTTTATAGAATGAAGGTCAATTAAAAGCACAACTGATATATGAACCTTCAAGTCGTATTTCTAAACTCGGGTAGAAAATTCTTAAGGAGTCTCATAGTGCACAACAGAGGGCGAGATTAAATAATTTCAAAAGTACGTCAGATTACATTCTTTCTACTCATTCATACGTTTCGTCGTTTTTTGGTGAGACTGACTTCATGGCATCAAGTGCTTTCGTATATAGGCCTATGTGTTTGGGTATGTCTTCTAAAAAGTTTTTTCGGCAATAATTTATACATTTTAAATTTGTTCTAATATTTATTCACTCTTAATCAACTGAGAGACTTGTGTAGAATAGGGGCTTTGCTGTGTTTTATATTGAACATTTATTTCAAAGTAAATATATTACTAAGAAAAAAACAATAAGACCTTTTTTCAGTGGAAAACTAGGAAAATTATGAAAATAAAGAATAATCTTTATGGGTGCTAAAATTGATTGTACAGAAATTCGCCCTGATAACAAATATGGAGTTTTCGATCAGACCAATATTAGCCGGAAAATGCCAGTTTGGATAAGATTATCTTTTTTCAGGTTAAGTTAGGTTTTTTTAGGTTAGGTTAGGTTAGGATATGTTAGGTTTTGTTAGGTTTTGATAGGTTTATGTTTCACTCTGCTTATACAACTTATAACAGCCACCTAAATTACGAAAACCTAACCTTATAAAATTCTCAGCTAATCTAAGCTAATAAAACGTACGCTTACCCATCAAAACCTAACATCACCTACTCTGACTTAAGAAAATCTAACCAAATGAAAACAGACTAACCTAACCTAATCTAGCCTACCCTAACAAAACATAACTTACCCAGCGCTGTACTTTTCCGGTCCGAGAAAGTGTTGAGATATATTGAGAAATTGATCTGGTAGCTAAACCCTGACAATATTCCTGATTGGAACTAAATTCCACAGAACATGAGTATCCACAATGCTACATTTTTTTTAAATCTGTTCATTTTGCCTTATTTCGACTGAAAATAAAAATTGTATTCTTTTTTTTTAGTAATTTGTCTACTAAGAAACATTTCAGCCAAAAAACCAAAACGGCTCCTTATCTATATAGTTACCAAGAATTTCATTTTTTTAGAAACATTACTATGTACAGGATATTATATTTTTATTTTATATTAAAATTAATTATAACAAGAAGGTTAATTTTTTGTTAAAATTATTCTGTTTTCAAAAACAAATTAACTTTTTCCGTCCCTTTCCCCTTAGACAAAGTGTTTGTTTGGACATATTATCCTTTATTTTCTGGTTAAGGGAAGAAAAATGTCCACTTAACCTACTTTGAAACAGCCCTTATCAAACCATAAGAACCTCGGGGGCCTCTAAGTGCTAACTGCCCAATAAAGAAACAATTTTCAAGCAACCTGCGAAATAAAAGAGGGTGGAAATGTATAAATGGGACGATTTATCAAACGAGGTTGGTATTATTATGTTGGGGGATGACCGGGGAGGGGGAACAATAAGATGAGGCGGAGGTTAGATTGCGAAGCTGTGGGAATTGAATTCAAGTTGAGCTTTGAAATTGGAATTGAATGTGGCGATGGGGCTTCATATCATGAATATGTGTTGTAAACATCCCTTCATCTTTAAATGATCTTCATCTATAAAAGAAAATTTTTTTCATACCTGTATACGAGACTCAGACGCAGCCTTATGAGTTTTTAAGGCGAATATGAATTACATGATTTTATTTTGAGTGTGGTTGACCTGTTTAGTATTTTCTAAGGTCGACTGTTCCTTAGGGAATCTAAGGGGGATCTACAGCTCTACGTGTCGGCACTGGTGGCGCAGTGCTGTAACTCAGCTACTTGGGGACAAAGTGTTTGGGAGATTGTAGGCGATAGGTTGGATGCTCGGTCCTCATAATACCGACATAGCGTCCGCTCAGTGGTTGCTATCGGCGTGGACACTACTAGAGAAGTCTGGGGTGTCCATGTTGGGTGGTAATCATTGTGCGGATGTTGTGTGGGGGAGATAACTAAGTATCAGGCTTGTCAATTAGCTGAAAATCAGACAAGCACTACGTGGTTCGGATTCCACGTAAAGCTGTAGGTCCCTTAGTTGCCCTGGCTATTGGGCTATTAATAAATTGCCCTTTCTGAGGAACAGTTGAACTCAGTTAGTAACCAGACTACACTCATCCACACTCATATAATCATTCATATTCGCCTTAAAATACCAACAACGTTGTGTCGGCATCTCATATGTAAGAATAAGAATAAGAAAGAATAAAGAACCAGAACCACGTAATATTGGTCTGACTTTCAGGTACTGACGAGTCGGATACTCTCTTCCTACAAAACATCTGAACCCTGAGTACCTCCAAACACGGACACCCCAGACTTCTCTAGTAGCGTCCACGTCGGCGGCAACCATTGAGCGGACGCCGTGTTGGTATTAAAGTGGAGCGAGCATACAACCTATCGCCTGAAATCTCCACAACACTGTCCCCAATATTCTACGACAGTAATTCTTCTATTACAATTTATTTATGCTTTAACTTGGTAACACGGAATGTTATTGTCATTTTTTGGCTTTATGTGAGTATAGCCCATTCACGTGTTATTTCAGTGTAAAATGATTGGCATGATATTTCTATACTCAGGTTAAACTAAGTAGGTACGATGCATTGTTTAGGTTAGCTTAGGTAGGTTTGATTATGTTATGTTAGTTTAGTTAGATTAATTTGAGTTAGGTTAGATTTGGTTTTGCTTGGTTATGCTGTGTTTGGTTATGTTTGGTTATATTACTCAGTTTTAGTTCGGTTAAGTTTTATTACAATTAGGGGCTGGTTAGTTTTGCAATTTGTTAGGTTAGATTATGTCAGTGGCATCACTATCGAATTCTTGATTCATACAAACTATAATACTGGTGTGTTGGATTCCATTTTAATCTACTACTAAAGGATCTAAATCTGGATAAATCGATTATGTTTTTAGTTTTTATTTATTTGTAGTTTTCTGATTGTTGTATAGATAAATATGTTTTACTGGTTACTTGATATGTAATTCGACTAGTCTCGTGATCAATACAATGTTATATGAAGAAAGGGAACTGAAAATAATTTGAAAGAATGATTGATGAGAAAATATCGTCCATCTCACACGGAATGCGATGCTTATAGAATCAGAAATAGGGGTGCGTCATGGGGGACAGGTGATGTGTGATTCTTGTATAGGAGATTGAGCTGGGTCCGTGACGGACAGGTGCTTCATCGCCCAAACAGACAGACAGCAGATCCAATATTCATCCCCCTGTAGTCCACGAACTTCAGTGTCGAGAGACCTCCGGCCTTCCATTCGCTGATCAAAGGCTCACTTTCACATCAATGGGGTAGCTTACATATTTGTAAATGTTCGATAAAGCCAATCATGTAAATAGCCTGTACTTTCTGCAGGTCATACAATTTTTTTTTAGTAAAGAGGGGCCCGTCTCCTACATAACCTAACACTGGCCATTCTCCATAGGCCAGTGTGAGGAATTAAGACAGAATACGGGGTGAACCAGCACAGTACTAGGTGAACATTACTGATAAATACTTGTCCTGAAAATCCTGACGCCTTGTTTAGACCCTCGGCCAATGACTCACACAAAGTGTCACTGTTAAGTTTGTAAAGGGTTTAATGTAATAAGACGCTGATTTATTATAATTTTATGCAATCTTAGTAGATGGCTAATTCATTATTAGCCTTAAGACGTAATGACGTAATTCCTGACCGTAGATATATGAGGAAATACGAGTATGAGGGGCGAATGAATGTGATAAATATAGTGCAAGCTCCAAAATTTTATGAGTAGGCCTTAAAAAACTGCCTCATATATAGTGCAATAAGGGTGGGTAGTCTGTCAGAAAAGTTAATTATGTTAGGTTTGTAAGGTGCCGTCAAAGTTATTTTGATAAATAACAAAATGAATCAGAAGTCATTTATATTTTATTAGTGCCTATTAGATCAGATGACAATAACTATCAATGTGACGTCATATCACAGATGTTGTCTGACTCCACTATCTTCCCACCGTAATAAGATTTAACCGGAGCGTGCCGCGGTTGGCGGGGATCACAACCCATCTCGGCCCTCCCTGTGCCTACAGCTGATTTTTAATAACGATAATGCGCCGGACACTTTTTTTCTCTCCGGACGTAAACACTGGAACCGGAAGACCCCAACATCGCCTCCAACGAGTACTTCCTGTCGGCCACACGACATGCCACTTCCATCGCTTACGTCAATTACTTAATTGTCTTTTTACTAACGAGTCCACTTTTAATTTCCGATAATGAACCAAGTGCATATCTAGTGACATTTTTAGGTGTTTAAGAGCCTGCAGAGGTGGTCGCCATATTGGATTTACATACCATATGAGCAAAGTTAGTAAAATGTGTCTAAACGATTTGTTACATAGTTTAAATGAGCGTTAAAGTGTTTGGGGGATTGTAGGCGATAGGTTGGATGGTCGACCCTCTTAATACCAACACGGCGTCAGCTCAATGGTTGCCATCGACGTGGACACTACTAGAGACGTATGGGGTGTCCATGTTGGGTGGCAGTCAAGGTTCGGATGTTGTGTAAGGAAGATAACTGAGTTTCACACTAAACTTGTCAGTTATCTGAAAATTAGACCAACACTACGTGGTTCGGATTCCACGTAAATCTGTAGGTCCCATAGTTGCCCTGGCTGTTGGGCTTTCTGAGGAACAGTTGAACTCCGTTAGTAACCAAACTACACTCATATCATCATTCATATTCGCCTTAAAATACGCACAGCGTTGTTTTGGCGTCTCATAAGTAGGAATGTAAGTTACTAGTGGCTTAATTTTAAAATTTTTATTGTTAATTTGTATTTTTATAAAAAAATTTAAAACTGATGAACTCACTATTTTTTACTTAATCTCAAATCAATATTTTTTAACTTTCAAAAGTGGATCTACTAGTAACTTTCTCGCTCTTTTAAACGAAGAGAAATCCACAATTTTCGAACAAATCGTTAAGTCCAAGTGTTGTACATCATGTAAATTGCTCTTAAGGGTTATAAAGTCAATATGGCGTCAACCTCTGTAGACTCTTAGGTTCAATTTTCAATCACCGCAAGGGTTTGACCATCGATATATATTTAAATAATTTACTATGTACATCGATCTGACTTACAGGCCATATTTTTATATATTGCCAGTTTTTATCTATGATCGTCGTTTTCTTTTGTTTAAAATATATAAATAACTGCTCGATACACACTGATCGCACTATTGGATGTGACCTCTGTTTTCTCTGTGGTAAAATTCAATTTATGTATACTAATTGTACGACAATCTAGGATTGTCACTAATTTAACCTTTTTCGTTTCGCTTCACGAAAAGCGTGGATTTCCAATTCAAGTATTCGACCCGTAATAATGATCGTATTGTAACACCTGAAATGTTGTTTGAAGAGTGACGAAACTGTTCTAGTGGACCATGAAATAAATGATTTTTTAATATATTGACTATTTGACATTTCTTCACAGTTAAACACGTGTGCAACATTAAACGTCAATTTTGACGATTTTAAATTTAAAAACTCATAAAATGATCCACTAGATTAGACCTTTAATAACAGTCCATTGTTTACTATAGTTCGTTAAAATTATATACACGATAACTGTACCCTTGAAATAGAAATGCATGTTTGCATGTTTTTTAGGTCGTTGATTGTATAGCTAGTTGCTATAATGCTATCGACTTTCCAGCGGTATCTTGGAAGTTGAGAAACGCCCACTTTAAGTCAGATATGCTAACCAATAGGCTAGCAAGTGGCCTAACATTAAAAAATTGACATTAAATTTAGAAAACTTCTAACATATAACTAACATATATTTGAAATTGTACTTTAAATTACGAAATTAATGTTCTTGTTATCGGAAAATATTGAACGAAACTATACCCATAGACCTACTTTTTCCGTACTTCTAGCCACAACATTCAAAAACATCCGTGCTAAGTCTTAAATATAGCAAGAACATTTCTTATCTTCAACCACCAGTCTTCTGACCTGTGCGTGAACTTTATTCAACGAGTGAAGTACCAACCGATAACTCAGTAAGGATGCGAACCTTGTGTCTTGCCCTCCACAGTCCGAGGTCTCAGCAAACAACTGAGCAACCACGCCGTCAATCATTTTGACACAGAGTGTATTTCTTTTCTCGTCATGATAAGTTCAAATTCCACCACAAAAATCCAACAGTTTTTATCAATTGGTATCAAGTACATTGTAAGCATTCAGCATCCTTTCTTCGTCAGAAACAATTGAACAGTTATGTAAACGTAGGCCCATCTGTGAAGGGATGATTGCGGTTGTATAGAGAAGTCAGTTCAGCCAGGGCGGTTTCATTTCGCCGAATGTCTTCTCGGGATTGGACGATTGTCATAAATATATTCATAGGAGTCGCATTCAATTTCTCCCCTCCTTCTTTCACCCTATACTCATCCCCAGCATTGATATCAATTTCGATGAAGCAAGGTTGCCTACCCGGTAGTATAGAGAGATGAGAAGTGAAAGAAAACTCAAGAGGAATGCTTCGATATTGGGTAATTTTAATGCAGTCATATTCCTACTGATACTTTATCTAATGTTGGATTTAAATTAGAGTAAAAATTACTTCCAAAAATAAGATACCAAACTGTAAAAAGCATTGTACTATCAGACTCGCCACCTTCATCTGGCCATTCATCTCTAGTTCTGGCTTATTTTACTCTTTATCATGGTCTCCACCACGTTCAAAGTCTGTCTTTCTCTCATTATTTCCTTCATAACACGGTAATTAATTTCGTATCGGTTTCTTTTTTTTTTTTTTTCAATGACTTATCCATCGTTATCAGGCTCTCCTCTATTTTTTATAATTTTTTCATCTAATAGTCCATTTTCCAACAATGGCATCCAACACCGTCTCATTTTCTTTTCCTTTCTTCTTATTTAATTCTCAGAAGACTATATCTTCTCTATTTCTGTAATGTTCTTCTAATTCACAGCCAGCAAAATTTTCTGTTTCTTTCTCTATACGAATTACCTCACAATCTCCATCTTAGATTCCCTTCTTCATTCTCTATATTCACTGTTGTATCAGCTACTTTCTTCACGTCTACCGATATAAAATTCTTCATCCCCAATTCAATAAGCCGTAGTAGATCACAGCCTTTCATTCCATCAACGTTTCTACTTACAACTCCATCTCGATTTCCGTTTTTGACCTTATACATCTCAGATGTTCTCTTCATCTTCATGATTATACCCTCTTCATCTACATTCCTACCACAATCGTCATCGTTACTATTCCCACATCCACTTCAGGTCCTATCATTGTGATGATCTTTCCTCCACCTCCATTCCTGTCTCCATCTCTTAATTCACTTCCTGCTTCGAACAGAACTCATGCTATTCTACATAACCAGTTTGAAATCTTCTCAAATCTGGCAAAAAACATAGTTCCAATGATAATTCTTTAAAACATTTCTTAGTAGCCGATTTTAACGATGTATTCTGCTTTTTCTAATGTGTCCATTTCAAATACTTTAAAATTAGAAAAATTTTAAGTATTACATGTATGTATTACAAATAAAAAAATAGGATATGATGAGCAATCAATAGTCCTTAATACCTACAAGATCACAAATCGATCAACATTTTGTTGGAAAAATACCAGCTTGTACATTTCACATTGATTTGGCATTGGATAATTGATCCAGAATAACTGTAGAGCCCAGATTCCAAGGTTCGGATCAAAACTGAGGTGATAGCTGCATCACTTTTTATAGGAAGTTAAAGTACAGTCCTGTAGCCCAAGTAAACTGGCAAATGAGGTTTTCTAAAGAAAAGAAAGGATGAATGTTGATTTCCCCTTACATAACAAAGGTCCACTGCCTTGTCTTATGTAAAACAGACACTTATCAACTTCAGGTCCTTGAAAGGTCCTTTATCAAATGGTCTTAGGTTAGTGGCTTGTCTTGGAGACTAATGGATGTCCAATATAGGAGTGAATGCTTTCGTGCCCTCACCAAGAGATCGTTCTGGTGATCCGTCACCTGGGTTGAAACAACCCTTTAGCTTACCTCGACTTAATTTGAATTATTCATGTTAAAAAATGGAAGTCAACCTTGAAACACAACATCAGACTTCGAGAGATACTAGGCGAAGATTTGAGAACGAAAATTATGTTTTGAAGAACAATATAGTTCTAAATTTAGTGTTTTACCTCGTCCTTAGACCTAGATGTCCTTAGTCCTTGCCTCTTTTTCATTATGCAATTTATTTCATTATCACATTGAGTATTGTTGTGTGAATGTATCACCTGAAGAAGGGACTTGTTATCCCATGAAACGTTCATTTATGTTAAAAAAAAATAGAAAACTCCAAAAAATCATGGCCATGACAATAATCCATTCACAACAACAAAAATGTCAAACACAATTTTCAAATAGTATATCGTTAATTTTTGTTCAGGCCACAAACAAATAAATGCATTAAGAATAATTATAATATAACAGGACAAATAAATGAATATTTAGTGTTACTATCACTGTTTTAAATATTGAACTACTAATTAATGTTGTCGGTAATTGGATGATTTTTCAATTTCTAATGTATATAAGTGACTTAATACTTTTGCTTGTGCTAAAATGATGTTTTATGTAGTAATATATTTCAAGCCCTTCATGAATTTGGAAAGGTAAAAGAATTTTTCTCCAACTTTCTCACATAGTATTCACTAATAAGAACTCATCCCTTCGCACTAAATCGTTACTAGTCAGTGTCAATATGAGTGCCACAGTTATATTGTATACATTCACCCCCACCCCCTTAGTGTCGCGTGAGTCCCAGAGGCCCCGCAGGGCGAGGTCAGATTCATAACCCCTCATTGTCGCATGTTTTTGAATCAGATCACTCCCTTTAATGAATGCGACCGCTGAATTCGTACTGTGACCCTATACGACTGACAGTTCCACAGTTACTTTGAGACTGCGAATGATAGAGTCGATGAAGATCGGGAAATGACTCAATAAAGTCCTTGGAAAGCTTATAAGACTGGCAGGTGGCTTAGTTACTTTGAGACTCGAATGATAGAGTCGATAAAGATCGGGAAATGACTCAATAAAGTCCTTGGAAAGCTTATAAGACTGGCAGGTGGCTTAGTTACTTTGAGACTCGAATGATAGAGTCGATAAAGATCGGGCAATGACTCAATAAAGTAAAGTCCTTGGCAGCTTATAAGACTGACAGGTGGCTTAGTTACTTTAAGACTCGAATGATAGAGTCGATAAAGATCGAGCAATGACTCAATAAAGTAAAGTCCTTGGCAGCTTATAAGACTGGCAGGTGGCTTAGTTACTTTAAAACTCGAATGATAGAGTCGATAATGATCGGGCAATGACTCAATAAAGTAAAGTCCTTGGCAGCTTATAAGACTGACAGGTGGCTTAGTTACTTTGAGACTCGAATCATTGAGTCGATAAAGATCAAGTGATGACTCAATAAAGTATATTTAGTATTGTAATCCCGCCAATACTTGAAGACAAGGATTTTAATGACTTTTGATTGTGAGTTATGAGTTCAATACTTTCTAAATTACTGGATGTCCGCTTAATGGTCGTTAGAGTTTCTACGTGGCATACGATTTCAACTTACCTTGACCGACAATGCTTAAGGCTTTTTTCAAACGACCTACAAAATTACATATACGTTACAGGATTCAGATCCCACAGTAAACTATGGGTTCACCCAATGACAATTCCACTAAATAATTAATATATGGTTCTTTTTATTAGTAATATGATGTCACTCCTCTACCTGACTAAAATTACGCAATAATTCAGATCAAGTCTCCAAAACCAAAAACCGACTGGACATCTCTTGCTGATAATAAAGACATTTTAATTTTTATTTTCCCCTCACTAATTTTCTACCTTATTACCCTTAATCTAGTTCATCATACAACATACTAACACAGTTTTTACTTTTTTTACTTTTTTCACACAGTTTTTACATTCCCTTTAATTTTCATACTTACTAATTTTCATTTTCTTGTATATATATCGTTCCCAACTATTTATTTTTGCATTACTTCACCTCTTCTGTCGTACATATTTGACCACTAATGTTCTCTTTTTACTTTCTCAGTTACCTTATATTTCTTGTTTTCATCTTATACCTACGATACTTTTTAGTTTCCAGTTCTTTTTCATGTTCCCCTCTTCTTTCTTCTACATTTTCTCTTCTAACCTTGTTTCTTAGCGTCCATTTTTGTCTTATATTGTCTGCCTCTACATCCCAACTGTAATTTTATTATTTATTGAAATCCCTTTTCACGCTTTTTTTAATTTACATTTTCCTCTGATGTGCCTGTTTCTTATTTTAAAAAAAGTTTCTCTTTTCTTTTTGGCTAACAATAAAAATCAAACTACTACAATTTATGAAAAAGTTTGTGTTCCGTTACTTTTACTATGTATATAGAGAACATGTTGTATGCAGTAAGATCAATTTGCCGACGCGGTGAGTAAGGCTTTGGACTACAAAGTATTCATTCCTTAGTTTGTAGGTATAAGATGAAAACAAGAAATATAAGGTAACTGAGAAAGTAAAAAGAGAACATTAGTGGTCAAATATGTACGACAGAAGAGGTGAAGTAATGCAAAAATAAATAGTTGGGAACGATATATACTCCCCCAAGTAACAATCTTGCGATTGTTGAGTTTCAATCTTGCGATCTTTGAGTTTCAATCATGCGATCTTTGAGTTTCAATCTTGCTATCTTTGAGTTTCAATCATCCGATCTTTGAGTTTCAATCTTGCGATCTTTGAGTTTCAATCTTGCTATCATTGAGTTTCAACCTTGCGATCTTTGAGTTTCAATCTTGTCGCTCCTCTCCAAGGTTCAAATACGAACTGAGCTAACGGTTGTATAAAGTTCTCGCACATCCCTGCAGGCCCATATGATTGAAGTTTTAAAAAATAATCATTAAACGTATGTCTAGTAAAGACTACATCCGTAGACCTAGTAGGCCTGGTAGTCGTTAGAAAATTGTTGACAATATTCTACCAATAACTCTCTCGCCTTGGGCAGTGACACCATATTTCTTACAGCGTTCTCAATGAAAACTGACAAAGAAACGGTGGAGTCAGAATGAAAAATCGCAAGGGAAGTTTTTGCAATTAGCTGGCCCGGCGACCAATCACAAGTGCCCTAAGAACCCCAACGTGCAGACGTGCCTCCATCACCGTCGGCTGATATTTAATTTCACCCCTTTCTTTTCTCAGCAATCATTAAATCCTCACAGGCACGTTCGTGCAGGAATTGGTCATTGAATTCTCTCTAATTGCTTTACAGCAGAAGATGCGTTAACGATTTTATTTTTAAATGGAGCTTTCAACTTTTGTTTCTCGGATTAAAAACGTTTATTATCGTACAGCCTTTTAAATTGGAACAAATGTTTATCGGTTTAATGAGAAATTCCTTTTGTTATTGCAAAAAAGTGTCTTGTGATTCGTTCACTACCTTATCGTTTAGATAATTGATAAAAGCATTCAAAAATGTCTCTATACAAAGTAAATTAGTGAAAGTTATTGATAAAACATAACGTAAACATTTTCTTAGCATCCACGTTTTGTAACTTATGGAACCTTAGTTTTTTAATTTTTTGTTTAAATTGTTTTTTGACCATAATAGATTTCGTAAGACTCATGAAATTATTGAAGGTATTTTGGCATCGTTGGTTTTTATATGGAAATATTCACGACGTTTTGGATTCTTCAGTCTCAGACCATTAACTCTGAACAATCCAAAACCTAAAATTTACGAATCAGACTACTTCGAATTGGGGAGGTGGGTGGGGTAAACGTAATATGAAATTTTAATCCATTCTAAAAATAAGAAAATATTTAAAAATTTAAGAAAATAATTAAATAACATTGAAAAACCGTCTAAATCACATAATCACGTTTAAGTTGTTCTAGCGTTGTATGTTTTAGTTTGTATCATAAGTATTTTTCACGATTTGACAAACAGTGTTCATAGACAAGCTAAGACATTCTAAAATACAATTATATAATGTATGAAATCTTAATTTACTCCGTCACTTTCCTTCTGGTAATTTAATTTATTTATCTATCAAACAAAGAAATTTTCGAGGCGAAAACTAGACATATAAGTTAAAAATTCTTCAATAAAATTCCAGACATTTCAAATATATTGTAAAATGGAAACTATTACATATTAGAAGAAGGTTATATTATTTATAAGCTACATTTTGTAAATAAAATTACCAAGATAAAATTATTGAAGATAATAATTGAATTCAAAATTATTGAAGACCTATTTATTAGCTATATTAGTAGGCCTCTAGTCTTACTTTTGTTGCCTTTAAGCAAAAATATACTTGCAAGTGAGTATGGTGTAGAAAATAAAATAAAAATGAAGCAGGTGGCTCATACATAAATTAATTACAAACGTTACTTACTTCCTGCCGTACTTTACCAATGATAAATTAAAGGTTTAGGCGAGTTAAAATTTAAAATATTTTTTCAAAGCTTGCCCACCTAAAATGTAATTTTGGATAAGCTATTGACAAGCTATTCTCAAATGTTCTTCTTATCCACCCAATGTTTACACAATTCTTCCCGTACCACCTAGAAACGGGCGGATGGTAAATTTGTTAGGTTAGGTTTTCACAGTCTCAAACCAAACAATTTATTTATTTATTAATATAATGTGTAGATATATCAATGATTAACACACATATACATAGATAAATGGCGTAAAACAACATTCTTGTATCAAGTAAAGTGCAAGTAAAACGTGTCCCCGGCGTTGGAGGAATGCCGCCATGTGAGAGACAGGATGACGTCATTCCGGGTAGAAGTTCTATGTATCAGGAGGTCAGAGATAACGAACAGCTGTCACTACGGGTTGTAAACACCGCCCACAAGCGGCGGGAACCAATGTAAGTGCGCGCAGATAACTATCTTTCGCCTTTTAAAACGATATAATTGTTTTGTAAAAATGACAAAAAAGTAGTAATAGTCTGGATTATATGATTTTTCTAAACTCTTATGCCTATTTAGAACGGTTTGTATAATATTTCTACAACCGAATAGCTATCAAAATAACTTAATTTCAGCTAGTTGGAAGAAAAGGAATCCTTCTATCAGTATCAGCAGTGGCTTACCTAACCTAGCCTCCGTTTTAATGTTGTTATAAAATATCCATACAACAGCATAATATGTTTTTGAAACAAAAATAAATAAAAATAATATTTCTTTGAGCTAAAATGATTCTAGGCCTACTGTCTAAACAGGATGATTGCTTTCAATTAATAAATTTCTATAGAAAATATTTTATTTTGGGAGGAATCTAAAGAAATTTGACCAAAAGATTAGATTTTATTTTTTCTAACTTAGCTTATTATTCAAATCCGATCATAAAATACAAATATGGTCATGAATATAGGATAAACTAGTTTTGTTGTTCTTATTAGCGCTAAAGTTACGTTTGATAGTTTCGATGTTCCATATTAGAGTTTAGATTATTTTATTTTCATCGCTTCGACATCATTTTATTATTTTTGACTAAAGTAATTACATTTGCCTTTAACTCTTAGACCTATACTTTTAAAACGTAGGCCCAATATGAAAGATTATCGACTAATGGCCTCCTAGGAGTGAATAATGGAACTAAAACTTCCTTAAATATTTTATCTCAAAGTGCTTTTGTGTGTAAAATTTATCGCACGTCCATTCTAAGTGTCAACGTATTTTGAAAACACAACAACAAATTGTTGATTTGAATCTTATTGTAAAATACAATTATAATAATAAACCACTATATGATCATAAAATATATTCAATCGAGCATATTTATGATCATAAAATAAAAACCTCCTTTTTCAAATACATGCAAAAAAATTTAAATAAATAAAAAAAACAAATCAAACTACCCATAGAAAAATCAGTTTAGTCGCTTTCTTATGGCCGCAGCCAACGCCTCAGTGTCAATTATATATACTGTAGATTACAACTAATGCACTAAGTTTATCCTTGAGTAGGCTATTTGGGTGAAATAAGGAAGGTACTGACAAGGTGCTGGCCCTGCCATCGTATGGCAAACTGCAGAAATAACTACTTGACACACAATTAGCGCACCACTGGCGACCTCTGTTTTTTTCTTATCTGTGAACAACCCTAATTCAGATTTTCTGAATGTTTAATTAATTATTTCAGAGAGGTGAAACCAACGTAATTGAGTAGGCCTACGATTACATTTGGTTTAGTACTTCAATTAGCCAAATTGTGTATTTTAAACAGATAATCATTTAAATGATATATCAATATTATTCTTTCGATTTTATCATTAGATGGATATTTGGTTTGCGATATATCGATCATTTGAAATATCGAAATGTTGAGAATATTTTCCATCCCTATTGGCGATACATAAATAAACAAACGTAAGAATATATTCTGCAAGTAACAAAATCTAATAGCTTCAAGCTTACGTCTGAAACAACAAATAAAATTCTATACAAAACTAAAGACAAATCTAATATGAGTCTTGGACAAGAGCAAAGGCTCTATTTTGTCTGAAGTGAGCGAAGCCTGAATAAAAACTGACGGAGGCAAATTGAATAACGCTACTTGTCGATTCATTCGGCACTTCTGGTGAATAAAGTCGAAACACAAAATGGATTTGCAGCGATGGCGAGAGAGTACCCCCGACGACATTTTGCGTACAAGGCGAAGGCGAACGTGCCGGGGTTCGCAATGAGGATGTAAGGGAGGAAATACCATCCGATGGCAACCCTGCATCCTTTATTACGGCATAGGAGAATTGGAGACGAACGGTTAGCTGAGGGAGAGAAAACCTGGAGAGTGAAGAAGAAGTTAAACTTGCTTGATGTGATAGTCGATAAGAAAATAGGGACTATACAAACAAATTAATATTAAAACGTACAGCTCTAATATTAATTTATTATAGCAATGGACACAACAACGTTAGCGGCTATTCAATAATGGAAAGTTAAATGAGTACTTAAGGTCCACAGAGAAAAAAGAATCAGAGGTTGCATTCTTAAGGCCGTACTGAAGGTCTCCTTGTGTAGGTTGTAAGTCTTTAGTAACATTTACTACGTTTATCCTTGAGGATTTGGAGGGGAACAAGTGGAGTGACTGACAACGGTGCTGGCCCTACCATCCGCACGGCAAACTGGTAAACTAACTAGGCCTACTCGACACCCAAGTTTGTAACCAAACACGCTGTTAGCGCATTATTGGAGGCGACGTCTGTTTCTTTCTTCTCTGTGGCGCCGATTCCCATTGAAACTGCAAAGCTAGGCCTCCATGTGTGCCTCTCCTACAGAGTCTCTTCTAACTTACTATGACTTAATTCATCCCCTTCTACGCACCTTTCATTCATATTCAAGTACTTAAGTCCCTCCTATCCACCTTACGATTATACATGAATAGACTACACGTTCCTCCCACCTACGTTACATACAAACTTGTCTGGTTGGTCCTTTCTACCAACCCTACTCACGAACTGGATTACTTCTGCCTTGTGTGTCTCACATGTAGACAAGACTAGTAGTTGTTTCCATCTCACCCACCCTACAGTTAAGCATGTATAATTGTGTACCTTTCTAGCTTCTATCCCCCCTTTCTGCACATACATAGAACTACTAAAATATCTCACTCACTATACACAAAGATAGGACTAATAGTTATGAACCTCCCACCCAATCTACACTTTACTACCTGTTACAAACGATCCCTTACGATGGCCACTTCAAACATGAAATTCCATTTTCAAAATTCTGAGGTATCCGGGCTGAAAACTCCCAGGAAAGTTTATAGTAAAAAAAAAAAATAATAAACATAGGCCCAAATATATTAAGAAATATTACGTTACATAGAATAATCGAACCATAAAAAAACGGAAATAAGTTTTTTGTCATGATATTATCCCGCAAAAGTACATTTCACAAAAAAAACACAAAAAGCCTATTGATGAAAGTTTACGAAGTTTTAATCTAGCTGGAAATCGTTCGGTTCCAAAATGAACAACAAATGGAAAAACAATGAGCCCCAAAACACGCATTAACGATAACCGAAAGTGACGCGGGAGCAAAGCAATTATCACGGGTTAGTTGGTCCAAAAACACAATTGAAAAGGAAGCGGCATTAACAAACAAATACTATTAATAGGAGAGGTGCATCGCCACCGGCAAACGAACACAAACAGGGTTAAAATGGCGTGAAAAATAATTAGCGAGTACAAACGGGCATTAGAATTAGCCACCGGATCAAAACCCGAATCTAGTTTGCCAGCGTGGCGAGTTTTTGTAAATTAATTATTTTCATAATCAAGCGCTAATTCACCCTAGGATTATTGCGCATTTTTCATCTGTCAGTAAGTGACAGCGCTTTTATTGAATTTAAAACGCGGTGTCATCGCGAATTAAGCTAGCCGATTCGTTGATTACTTTTTGTAATAAAGTTGCATAATCGGCTACGGCGGCCAGCTTCCGAACTAATTTACCTTGTAAGGGAAGTTAAACAATCAACTTTTCATCGGGCAAAACTAGAATTGCGGTGTAATTTGATTTGCGTAGCGTCAATGTGTGTTGAAAGGCTGTTATACAAATTGTGCGCAATAATTTGTACTAAGCTGTAATTAAGTTTGTTTTTAATGTAATTCGGAGTTGCAATTGGAACGCAATTTTTTTTATGAACTAGTAAAATAGTTTTAAAACGTGTTTGTTGTAAGTAACGATAGAATAACGTACAGTATTATATATTATTTTAATTTTATTTGATTTATACAGCAATATAACTGTATTAATAATATATAATTGATAATTGCTGATAACAAATCACCATCAATCAATATAATATATACCTCTATCATAAAAGCAACAAGAGTGTATAATAAACTAAAATGAATAAACTAAAAGAACGAAGACAGGTATTCCTAATAGAATAACAAAAAACATTTGAAATAACAAAATAGTAGATTAGAATATCCAGGTCCTTAAGAACGATAAATGACATTATTAAACTGTAAAAAGCAACAAAAAACTATCAAAGGAATATTAATAAAATGATATAGACAATTTACTGAATTTTATTACGTTGTTTTAATTAATTGTTGTTCACTGTAGGCTTCAATATAAAAATCTAACGTCAGCTTAGGTTGAAAGACCAATGTAATGATCTCATCTACTCCCTAAAATTTGCACAAATGGCGACCTCCCCACCACCGCTACAAGTAAATAAGCACCGATTACTATTACTGTACAGTCGACACTGTCTCCGTGGTTGGTGACCCAAAAACACTCACTCACACTCACATGTACAAGGTTTTTTGTTCTTGGGATACAGACAAAATGTTTTATTAACTTTCACTTCGAGTTTAAGCTGTTAGGTGCATTAAGGGTGCTCATCTAGGCACCCAGTTGAGCGTTCCAAGGAATTTAGTTCTAGGTTTCACGAAACTGTCACTAGGAGTAGCAAAGAGCCTGCCTCACTAACACACATACAACGTGTTTCCCTCCCCTCTCTCTCCCTCATTGTTCCCGGCCATCCCGTCCCGCAAATCGTACAAAAGTTCCTTACTCCCTAATTTATAGTAAATTCTTACATATTGAATTATTATAGAGGGCAATTCATGAAGTACCTACCCACGTTCACAGCACATTCTCCTGGGACGAACAATGAAAAAAGGTCGTATAAAGATAGGAACGAAAATGCTTCTTAAGCGAGTTACAGATATTAATAGAGTTTAGCATGATTACTTGGCTAAGGGTGAAATAAATCCATATTGAACTCCTGGAAAGATAAATTAAGTAGCAAATATCGTATGGGATTTTATTTTCAAATGTACTAAAATTGATTTCAGAACTGCATCTTAACTAGTTTTTCAGTAATTTGGGATTAAATGCCAGAAAATTTAGCATGAAATCCAGTTTTTTTTTACGTTTGACGTACAGTAACCTTGTAAGTTGGTTAATAGATAGTGGAAAATTTTTGTTTGAGGAAATTGAAATAGGTTAAATCAAAATGAAACATAAAATAGTGCATTAGTATAATACAATACTAATTTTAAAATATTTGTTAGAAATGGTCATTTTTACTCATTTTTTCATAATTGAAGTTCAAAATTTAAGGAGAAATTATTAATAATTTTGAAGCATTCTTGTGAACTATTTTTGTTGCGATTTTTGACTTTCCAGAACTTTCCTTTATCTAGTCACTGTAATCCAAAATACGGACGAATAATTCATTTTGATCTTTTTGACATAATTCAAATCAATCGAGAGTCCCATCTCTCGACGTAAAAATACAATAGATAAATCTGGTAATATTAGGGGCCCATAGTGAGGCCTTCCATCACTAAGCTTCTGTCCAAGAAATTTAATATTTAAAAAGTGTTTTATCAACAATTGGTATTTCCACCGAAAAATGTCTATGAATTCGTGTTCGAGGAGTTAATATTGACTGACAAAAAACACAACAAACAAATACATAGAACCCCTCTATTCCATATTTACAAAACAATCTTCTTTACATCAAATAACCTTCTTTGCATTGATTTTGGAACCCGGTGGGGTAGAACCCTGATTGTACGAGGGCGATCAGAATCATTTACTTTACATAATTGAGACCCTAAGAAGATGTATGTTGAAATTCCACACTCCAGCATATCGGAAGTTGAAGATCTTTTGATATCTGTGTAGGCGCTTTGTTTTTTATATATTAAAAATATTACAGTATTAGTTTCTTGTATTGCTATAAATCAATGCTTAGTTGATAGTTTCAGCCACCCTCAGTCAGCTCTATCAAAATTTTAATTTTCCATGTTTTACCTCTGTTTGTTTCAGGGACCACTGGGGCCTTCTTTCCGGAAACCCGAGCTGCCTGCTTGCCTCGTACAGTCGCGATCGATATCGGTCCTATTACCCTCCATCTACCTTCCTAGGCTGAAGAGGCCCTAGTGCCTATAACAGCCGTAGGTCCCAGCTGCACCTTCACGATGATGATGATGATGATAGTTTCAGCTATGAATATTTGTTTCAGCAATTAAATAGCAAAATTAAATCTTGTGTCGGCACTAGTGGTGGAGTGTAGCCCAGTTACTAGCTGATATGTTCTATGCTCGTTCTCCAATAGAAACACGGCGTCCGCTTAATGGTTGTCATCGGCAAGGTCACTAATAGGGAAGTATGGGATGTCGGTGTTGGGTGGTAGTTAAGGTGTTGTATAGGAGGGAGAGAGAGAGGGAGGGAGGGAGGGAGGGAGGGAGGGAGGGAGGGAGGGAGGGAGGGAGGGAGGGAGGGAGGGAGGGAGGGAGGGAGGGAGGGAGGGAGGGAGGGAGGGAGGGAGGGAGGGAGGGAGGGAGGGAGGGAGGGAGGGAGGGAGGGAGGGAGGGAGGGAGGGAGGGAGGGAGGGAGGGAGGGAGGGAGGGAGGGAGGGAGGGAGGGAGGGAGGGAGGGAGGGAGGGAGGGAGGGAGGGAGGGAGGGAGGGAGGGGAGGGAGGGAGGGAGGAGAGAGAGAGAGAGAGAGAGAGAGAGAGAGAGAGAGAGAGGA